>CAVLJG010000003.1:42653044-42941500 GCA_963669975.1 Acanthoscelides obtectus
TAGATGTCTGAACTATTTCCATCAGCAAATAAATTAGTTGAACATGAAAAACTGTGTTCTAAATTTAATAAATATAAAATTAACCTTCCTAAAGAGAGCTGCGTTGAATTTAAAAACTTTACATACCAACAAAATACTCCTTTTGTTGTTTATGCAGATTTTGAATGTCAATTAGAAAATCATAAAGAAAGTAGCGTCGTAAATTTAACTAAAACCATAAAATATCAAAAACACGTTCCGTATAGTGCTGGTTTCTATGTAAAATGCAGCTATGATGATAGCCTTTCTTATTTCGAGAGCTTTCGAGGTGCAGATTGTATGGATTGGTTTGCAAATCGTATGGCTGGTGTTGCGCAATTTGTAAACTCAAAAATAAAAACAAGCGTACCTATGATTGAAAAATTAGACACATGTAAGGCAACATCATGTCATATTTGCGGTAAGAGATTTTCAAAAACAAAAAAAGACATAATCGTTAGAGATCACAACCATTTCAGTGGAGAGTTCAGAGGTTACGCACACCAAGCATGCAATCTGAACTTTAGAAAATTGTTTGTTGTGCCGGTTATATTCCATAATTTAAGTGGGTACGATAGTCACTTTATGATTTCGAATTTATGTAAAAAAGGTCGCTTAAGTCTACTTCCCATCAACAAAGATAAATACATCTCCTTTACGCTGCACTCAGATGAAAATAACATTAAATTGCGGTTTATAGACTCTTTTCGATTTATGGGGGCGTCTCTTGATGAATTAGCTTCAATTTTAGCAGTATCAGAAAAGAAAATTTTACAAAGGGAATTTCAAAATTTAGATGAAGATAAATTCAAATTATTAACACAGAAAGGAGTTTTCTGTTACGATTACATTGATTCGTTGAAAAAATTAAATGAAACGACTTTGCCCCCAATTGAAAAATTTTACAATAAATTAAACGATGAAAGTGTAAGTGACGAGAAGTATGCTCATGCGCAATCTGTTTGGCAACAGTTTAACATTAAAACATTAGGAGAGTATTCTGATATATATTTAAAAACAGATATTCTGCTTCTTGCCGACGTTTTTGAGCAATTGCGTAAAAAATGTTTCTCCACCTATGGTCTGGATCCTGCGTGGTACTATACAATGCCCGGATATACGTGGGACTGTATGCTCAAATACACTGGGTGTAAGTTAGAACTACTAAAGGATCTAGATATGGTGATGTTTTACGAAAATGCTATAAGAGGTGGAATTTCGGTGTGTAGCAACCGATTTTCGGAGGCCAACAATAAATATATGCCCGAATATGATCCTGAAAAGCCGTCCAAGTACCTTATGTACCTGGATGTGAATAGCTTATATGGGAAGGCTATGCAGCAACCCTTACCCTACGGAGGGTTCAAATGGGTAGATGATGTAACATCGTTTGATGTGATGTCAATACCCGACGACTCTGACGTAGGGTACGTGCTACAAGTCGATCTATCGTACCCACAAGAACTGCACGATAAACACAAAGATTTTCCGTTTGCGGCAGAACGTAGCGTACCACCCAGCGACGGCGGGGTAAAATTGCCGAAATTAATGGCAACACTTACGGATAAAAAAGAGTACACGGTTCACTATAAAAATTTAAAACAAATGCTAGCTAATGGGTTAAAGTTAACGAAAATCCATAAAATTTTACAATTTAAACAAGCAGCCTGGCTGAAACCCTACATCGAGTTGAATACTCGATGTAGAGCTGCAGCCCGGAATGATTTCGAAAAAAATCTTTTTAAATTAATGAATAATGCAGTATTCGGTAAGACCATGGAAAATATACGTAAGCACCGCGTATGTAAAATCGTTAAATCTTGGGGTGGTCGCTATGGGGCAGCAAACTTGATTTCGAGTTTTCGGTTCCACAGTCGCACAATTTTAGAGGAAAATCTGGTGGTTATCGAATTGAACAAGGCTGAAATAACGTTTAACAAACCTCTGTATGTAGGGCAGGCAATTCTAGACCTATCGAAACTAGTCATGTACGATTTTCATTACACCTATATGCTACCAAAAATGGGTGCAGAAAGGTGTAAGCTCATGTACATGGACACAGACAGTTTTATCTACGAATTGCAATGTGAGGATGCATATGAGGAGATCATTAAAGCTGATTCCAGTAAATTTGATACTTCGGATTATCCTGAAAATAACATATATAAAATACTGCGTAAGAACAAAAAGGTGCCGGGTCTAATGAAAGATGAAAATAACGGTAAAATTATGACACATTTTGTTGGACTTCGAAGCAAAATGTATAGTTACAAGGTGCAGGGTGGGAAGGTGGTTAAAAAATCTAAAGGGGTTAAGTACAATGTTGTTAAAAATAAAATTGCATTTGAGGATTATGTTGAATGTTTGAAAGAATTTAAGGAAAAAACAGCTACACAACGCTGTATCAGGTCGTATGCACACAACGTATATTCTGTTGAACAGTCAAAAATTAGTTTAAGTCCGTATGACGACAAACGTTATTTAATTCCGAACAGTTTTGACACACTTCCGTGGGGGCATTACAGTATCTTATAATAGCGTTTTTTTTTTTGTTATAGATGAATGCCCCAACATTATCAGAGTTAGCTGTTAGAAAAATTTGCGAATCAATAACATCATCAGCAGTAGAATTCATGGAGCAGTCTCCACTACCATGGAAATTAACTACGGAAATTGTGAAACAATTTCCTTTATATAAATGGCACGCTATGATTAAAGAAGCCAAAAATGATCTTGATTCTTCATATACAGGAATTAACTTTATTAGATGTCACAAAGAAATAGATCCAAATTTAATTCACACTATATTAGGAAAATCAGATTGGGGTTATGTTTTTGAAGATTATTCTAGTTACTGTCTATGGACAAGTGGATATTGGCTGGACCAATATTACCTACACGTATGTAAAAATTGTTTATCTAAATTTAAAGAAATACATAAAACTTTAAATAAACGTTTATTTGCCTGCTATGACCATTCTCACGAGGTTCACGATGCACATGACATTATTTTGAACGTATACCAAAAAAAGTATAATTGGTGTCACAGCTGCTTTAAAAGCGTAGTGTTTGAACTAAAAGACCAGGAATCTTGCAGAGATGCCTTACATGATAGGTCTAGAAATAACATCCGAATCCGATTTGATGAATCTGATGTAGACAGCGATATTGAGTTTTAAAAAAAAAACATCACAGCAAACAAATTACAAAAAAATATATAAAAAGCGTTCATCCGTCCTCCAGTTTCTCTCTATCTATTGTACTAACATTTATATATATATTTTTTTTCAAACATGTATGTAGTACTAACATTTATATATATATATATTTTTTCAAACATGTATGTAATTAGATTTAATAAATGAATATTTATAAAAAGATGTTTTATTGATTTCGTTAGATTTTTCTAGTAAGAAGAGTTCACAACAACAACAACAACAAGATGTCCTGATAGCTTGAGTCGTCAGAGGTGTGCAACATCAGAAGCAATGTTAGTGCGTGGTTGGAGTTCAAAACTTAGCGTGTTCAAAAACAAAAAAAAAAAACACGCACACACATAATACTAACATTACTTCTGATGTTGTGGCGCGGTTCTTCGGGCTATCAAGACATCTTTTTGGTATTTTTGAACAAAGTGTGCACGTCACGTGCGTCACGTATCACGTCACGTGCGTCACGTATCACGTCACGTGCGTCACGTATCACGTCACGTGCGTCACGTGTCACGTCACGTGCGTCACGTGTCACGTCACGTACGTCACGTGTCACGTCACGTCACGTGTCACGTTACGTGACGTATATCATAATGAAACGACAGATATGCATTTTTACAAAAACTTTATTAAAATCGTTCAAGATCATTAGCGATCCTATGTCTATAGAAAAATATATGTTGTCCTAACGCTATATGTTGTAAAGTACAGCCTACGAGCTTAAATGTATACAATTTTTGAATAGCATCTGAAAACGTATAATTTTGATCATTAAAACTAGCTCGAACAATCTTAAGCGCATTATAATAATAGCTTGGAAATTCAACAGTTTCTAGCATAGACATATACGGTACTAAAAGTTCATTATTTGCTTCTAAAAGAGCGTTCACGTCCATTTCTGAGAGGTAGAAACTAATGTTGTGCTTGGTTATTTCGAGAATTTTCGTACTATCATAGATTAGTCGTCGAATTCTGCAATAGTCACCGCACTCGATTTCGACAGGATCATACTTGTCAGGAAGGTTCTTCTCCTCCTCCTGCTCCTCCGTCTCCTTCACCGTTACCACATTGAGCTGGGTGATTAATTGTTCCCACTCATAGGAACTGAAAGATAGTTTCAACCGTGATGAGTTCCACACAATTACAGCAGGAGTAAATGATCTCGCTGGGCTTAGACCGCATCCAATTTGGTATGATCCATTTGGAAACTGCGTGTACAGCAGATAATGGTCCTCGTTCTTGGCCGCTTCTTCGTACCTTTCCAGAATAGCATCCAGCTCACGGTCGTAGTTTACAGATGATTCGTGTGAGCTGCTGGTGGTGAGGTCAAACTCGCTGCAACTTGAACCACTAGCACTGGTATCCATTTTTTTTTTTACTAGCTGCCTGACTGACTGACTGACTGACTGCAACCGACTGAGAACTCACTTTTAGCAGAAACCCCCCCACCCCATACACCTAGACGATCGCATCATTGTCAATCCAACTATTATGTTTTGCATCAAGGCCAAGCCATTTGACGTACATTTTTTTACCTTTACGACGTAAAACTTTTTCAACTAAATAAACATCTGGATTGGCTGTTTTCTGTAATTCTTCGTCATAAAAGGCTCCTTTGATCGGTGCACCTTGCATATCTTCGAGCATGTACGTTGCAGGGTTGGTAATATTAATTTTAGTAACTTTAAATAATTCCGTTGTCCAGCTTGGAACGTATCCCTTGTCGAATAGCATTTTGGTTTTGCTGATGCGTACAATGTCACCAACTTTAAACTTACGCGGGCCCGCGATTTTTAAATGAGTATATTTTCGATTTAAGATACATTTTTCGTTGGATTTATTAATTTGTGATGGTTTACATCCGATGGTTTGATGACGTGTTCCATTGTATTCATTGGTAATGCTTTGTAATATATCAATCCATTTATACGATCCCATTAAGCTAAAGTATTTGTAAAGTTTATTTTTCAACGTCCTTATGGCTCTTTCAGCAATGGCCGCTTTCTTGATGCTATATGTACTATAATGATTAATATCATGCTTCTTCATTAAAGTTTGAAATTTACTATTGTAAAATTCTTTACCTTGATCAGATTGTAGATTTTTCGGCGTACGTTCCGTATGTGCGAGGATATCCGAAAACGCACGAGTTATCTCCTCACCCGTCTTTGTCTTTAACGGTCTAGTCCACATAAACTTGGAAAAAGAATCGATTACGACGAGAATTAATTTGAAATTTTTATTTTGATGAGCATAAGGTCGCATTTCAGCCAAGTCCGTCTGCCATAAATCGTCTAAGCCTTTAATGATGGTACGTCGTCTTAGATAATTTTTTCGAGCAGGCTTGTGCAGCTCGTTAACTAGTTGTAGCTTCTCCTTGGCGTACGTCATCATGTTTTAACGCTTTAAATTGTTGTTCCATCGGCTTTATACGCTTAGCAAGATCGTCTGTTTTCAATGATATATATGATGTGCGTCCTTGCAAAAGTTGTAATTCAGAGGATAAATCAATGATATTTTTCCGTATTGGAGTCAAATCGGTATGAGACTTAATTGTAGCCAACTCCTGTTCTATTCTTGTTGTTATATTTGCAATAGAGTCATCTACATATTTTTTTGTTGCCATATGTTTACCAGAAGTAGGCGGATTTCTCGAAATAAACTCTGTTATTTGATCTGTTTTTGCTGTTATTTTTTTTAAATCAATCACTGAAGTATCTACGTATTTTTTAGTTGCCGCATCTGAATTATCTGTGGGATCTTTTATATTACACAACTTTACGTTCTTGAAGTCAACATTTCCATCAGAAGTATGGGGTAGTGTTAACTTTGGCGGTGTACGCATATACGGAAGTGTCTTTTGTTTATCAAAGCGACGTCCGAATTTATCAAGACTCATCGTGTAAATGAAAGACCAAGGAACTAGATTACTGTATTATATTAGCTTCTTTTAGCTCGTTGAGGATGGCTACTATTTCATTATCATGCGACGTATTGCCAGCTTCCTGAGATGCCATAAGGAGTTTAAGTCGATCGATTAATTCATTGGGATCATCCCAGTACACGTATTCGATTGGTTCCTCGTTGTATGTCAAGTAATCACCGATACCTTTTCCTGTTGGCGGTTTTGATGTTGATGATGTTGTTGTTGTTGTTGTTGTTGTTGTTGAGGGAGTGGATCTTGTTAATGATCGACTAAGTGGACTACGTATTTTTGTAGATGTTGATCGTGTGACAATTGTACCTTTATTTTTCTGCACATCTTTAAAGAGAGGCTTAATAATGTGATTATATTTAAATCCTGTCGAACCTTTTAGGCGTCCAAGCGAATCTAAATGAACACCGGTACTTTGCAATAGATTTTTATAGGGTTGTAAATCTGCATCTGCATAGTTTGGGTCATTATAGAATAAAAGTTGATACAGCCCAGGTGTGCCACGAAACCATGTACCTGCTAAGTTTGTCCCCTCAGGTAATATCTGTATTTGGCCAGTCGCTCTATCAAATTTAATTCGGCGTTTACCTAACATCCAACCAATGTTGTCGGTATATATAGGTCCATAATTTTTATCAATTTTATCGTTTTGTGTCCAAAAATCTTGTAAATAATTATGGCTTATTGGGGGATATTGATCTAAGTATTCTTCTATTGCTTCTTGTGAAAAATCAGCAGGACGCATTTCTTCAGGTAGTGGTGGTGTTTCAGGTCTCGGCGGTATATTACCTTGTTCATCAGTTGAAGCCACGTCTTCTAAATTGAGATAGTTTGGGTTCTGTGTGAATACATCATCATCATCATCATCATCCTGTTTCAATTTTTCCTCTTTTTTAATAATAAATGAAGGATGCTGCTGAGTCTTAGCTATTTGCTTAAGAGGTTCAGATATTGGTTTGAAAAGTTTTCTAATAGATTCATCTTCTGCAGTTCGACCTAACTTTAAAGTAAGATACTTTTTACGTATAGCTCGAGCAAGTTCTGCGATCTTTCTTTTATGACTAGCAACGGCAACTTGGTCCTTTGACATCATGTTACTGAATGATGGCGTACATGATAAGCCTACAATTTTATGTACTTATCAAATCCTACTCTGTATCGACCATAATTAAGAGGAAAGTCTTTAACAATAACTAACGTACCGTACTTTTCTGCCCAACATTCCGAACACATCTTTTTGAATTCATCAAAAGTAACATCTGGAGATACATGCTCATCAAATATATGTTTTAGATTAATTTCATCCTGCTTAAATAGTACTATAATGTTACAGTTGTCTCGTATGAGCTGTTTTGGAATTTTAGAGTATGTTTGGCAGAGATATGCAGCATCGATATCTTTATGACGACACATGGAGTAATACTCTCGAATTTTCTGCTGACCGTCACACGACACGTCGTCAAATATAAATATAGAGCTATTTTTAGCCTTACTTGGACTTATAATTTCCTCGTTATCCTTAAATGGGAAATAGCCAACACCCTTAGCAGCGGAAATCACTTCTTGAAGCAGTTGATACTTTGGTTGATACAACGATTTTGAATAAACGTAAACATTTTTAAACTTAGCACCGTTTGGATGGAAAAGCAGCGCTAGCATTACGTTCGTTTTTCCACATCCGCTTGGTCCGCAGATGATAGCGCGAAACGAATTCGGTAACAATTTACCATGTTTACTATGTTGAGTTTTTGCTGTAAAATCCAAGTTATCAATGGGTAATGACTGCTCTTGTTGAACAACCTTCATCGTGTGGCGTTCGAATAAGGAATGTGTAAAAGTATATATGTAGATATTGCTAACGCATCATCAACAGTTCTCATGTTAACGTACAAGGGTGAAGGTGTTGTAAACTCTCTGATAAATAATCTTCCGATAGAACTCCACGTACCTTCGTATCAGTTCCTGGGACGTAAGTGTGCGACAGATTAGGATATTTTTTTTTTCATTCTCACACATGTATATGTATATTTTCAGCGGGGACTAAATTAAAGAAGAGGTTAGCACGAGGAGATCCTGGAAAGAACCCATTGGATCGTGCTGCAAGAGACCACGATATTGCATACGCCTTATACAAAAATTTGAAAGACAGACACAAAGCTGATTGGATTCTTGAGAACCGAGCCTGGGAACGTGTAAAAGCACCTGACGCTTCACTAGGAGAAAAGACTGCAGCTTGGCTAACAACCACCGCAATGAAAGTTAAGCGAAAATTGGGTATGGGGCAGAAGAAATCATCTTTTCGACGAGGTGTTCTCACGAAAATCACAAAGTCCTTGAAGAAAAATGCTCCCACCACCACGACATTAAAAAAGTCTGCATTGGTTGCTCTTAAAGCGGCAAGATTAGCGGTGAAGAGTGCAGGTGGAAAACATAAAGTTCGACTACCGAGAATAATTCCGATCGAAGGAAAATCTGGGGGATTCCTACCCTTGATCCCCCTTTTCGCCGGATTAAGTGCCTTGGGGGCGCTCGCAGGGGGAGCTGCAGGTGTGGCCAAAACGGTCGTTGATGCCAAGAATGCACAAAAGAAATTGGAGGAAGACCATCGCCATAACAAAGCTATGGAGTCTTTGGGCAAAGGATTGTATTTGAGAAAAAATGCTAAAGGTGGTTATGGGTTGTACCTCAAAAAAAAAAGTCAAAAAAACTAAACATCAAGCTACCCAAGAAAGCGCTTTATGATTATGAAATAAAGCAATATGCGAAGCTCTTGAACATACCTCATTTCCGAGGTGTCTTCATGCGTGACACTTTACCACGAGACGGTCCACGTAAAAGAGAATGCGCCGTCGTGAACTTAGATATTTCACAAAACAACGGAACTCATTGGGTAGCTTATAAAAAGATAAACAACAACGTTGAGTATTTCGATTCATTTGGTAACCTGAAGCCTCCACAGGAACTTGTTCGATATCTGAAAAACGCTAAAATTTTCTACAACAACGATCCTTACCAAACTTATAATCAAGTTAATTGCGGACAATTGTGTTTGAAATTTCTATACAATAACAACAACAACGATGGATAATAAAACATTATCGGAATTTACATTAGAAGAGTTTGAGAAGAATATTCCGCCGCTGGAATATTTAATAAGCAATGTGAGACCTGCAGAATTATTGAGTATATGGCACAAACTGCCTGCAGAATACACATCCAATTTTGATCTTCAAATACGACTTCCATGCTATGTTCACTACAACAGACCTGATTGGACAACACATTGGGATGGACCGGCTACTGCTCAAGCAAATTGTTATTTCTGTAAATTATCCATTCGAAAATAAACAAAAAAAAAAAACTTGAATAAATGCTTAGTACACAGCTATATTTTTTCATTCATCATGTCGCAGTTGTTGAGAGTCAATAGCACTACTCATATATTTTCATTTCGTCCTTCAACACCGATAGTGTTGGATCCGAAAAAAGATTATGAATTGGCGCTTAGGTCTTTTACTTCATACAATTCCATACCGAATATTGAAAAAGGAGATAAATTTTATTATATCGACCGGATAGGTGGTGGTGGTGGTCAATTAAAAGTCATCGAGTTTCCGACAGGTTGTTATGAAATTACCGACATAGAAACATTTATACGAACGCAAATGAATCTTGAAAATGAAGTTGCTCCTCCGGATGATTATTTTTCTCTAAAACCTAACAATAATACACTGCAATGTGAAATCTTTAGCAAGTATTATAAAATAGTTTTTACAGAACCGAATAATCTTGGACATCTATTGGGATTCTCGAAAAAAGTTCTTAATCCTGGTCAAAAGCATTCTTCTGATTTACCTGTAAACATAATAAAAGTATCAACCATACACTTTGATGCTAACATTACGTCGGGAGCCTTTGACGGAGACACGCCTGCACACACGATCTACGAATTTGCTGTGACAGCCGATCCTGGATACGCTATAGTCGAAACACCTGTAAATTTACTATATCTACCTGTTATACCGAAACAAGAAATAACCAACATCACAGTGTTGGCTTTAGATCAAGACGGTCGTCCTGTAAACTTTCAAGGTGAAACTAGTACTCTTGTGTTGGAGTTGAGAGCGAAGCGCAGATGGGATTAGTGATTATAAGACATAGTGGTGCTTCCAAGGCAACTTCAGTATTACCCCAAGCACCTAAGCGACGACATCTACTACTAACTACATCAAATATCCTGTTTCTACGCTCACTTGGATATCATGTCAACAACAACAAGAATCATGTACAAAAAGAGAAAAACTGAGGAGGCAGCAGCAGCAGCATCACATACTTCTCCGATGTTTGATCTATATCGATCTCCAGCATTCGATGAATCTATTCGCAAGGCTGAGTATAGATCTTATACGCCGTTCATCAGGTCATTTAATTGTAATGATGTTGTGGAATTTAGCATCAATCAAGTAGATTCGTTCTTTGCAATGAACGCTTCCCTTCTATCTATCAAAGGAAAAGTTGAAATAACTGGAGGAGGAGGAGCAGGAGATGTATCTTTAGCTCCAAACTTTGGTGCCTTCCTATTTGACTCTTGCACTTACAGTGAATCCGCTAGAGAAGTTGAAACAGTACGTGATCCTGGTATTGTAAGTACTGTCCGAGCTTACGTATGTTACAGTGAGGAAGACTCAAATCATATGGCTATAGCTGGATGGAACTATCCTTCAACACCTATAATGGCGTCAACACATAACAAGTCTTTTAGCTTGCTAATGCCGCTTAAACATATTTTCAACATTTTCAATGATTATCCTATGATTACGTGTGGCAGACAAACTCTCAGATTTGTGAGAGCTAGAAACGATAACGATTGTATCATTATCAAGGAAAAAACTGGAACGACGACGACAGCGAAAATAACTATTGAAAGCATGGAACTGAAAATCAAACATATTTACCCGAGTGATGATGTGAAAGAACAACTTTTGAAAGCTATTCAAACTGATAAGCCGATACTTATACCATTTAGAAAATGGGATCTGAATGAACTGCCTGCAATTACCGCAGATGCGAGAAGAGAAATATGGTCAGTTAAAACTAGCACCGCAATCGAAAGACCACGTTTCATTATAGTATGTTTCCAAACCGGTAAACGTGACGTCGCAACCTCAGACCCTACCCTGTTTGATCACGTGAATGCTGCTAGTATTCGAGTATCTTTAAATGGTGAATACTATCCCAACGAACGTATGCAATTGGACTTTGCAAACAATCACTTTACTGAAGCTCATTTCAACTATAGCGACTTTCAAACCAGCTATACAACTTCTTCTTCTCCTCTGAAGAGATGTCTTTTAGATTATACCGCTTTTAAAAATCGCGCTTTGTTTGTTATTGACTGTTCCAAACAAGAGGAAACCATGAAATCATCAACTGTTGATGTTAGATTGGATATCGAAGCCGATACTGGCTTTCCAACCAACACCAAGGCCTACTGCATCATTATACATGACTGCTTAATCGAGTACTTCCCCCTCACCGAAGTTATTAAAACCATCTCGTAAGCAACGAAGGACTCTCAGTTCCGCATCAGACATCATGAGGATCGCGTTTGTTGACATTCAAGGCTTTACAGTTGACGGATTATTCGTACCTAAAGAACTATGTATCGAAATTGGTTTCAAGAAAAGTCATTACATCTTTACACCTCCGCAACCTTTTTCTACATTAAATACTAAAGACAAGAAAACTGTCGCTTACTTGGAGAAGAATTTCCATGGGCTTAAATATTCTTCCGGCGACGTTAAATATTCCAAGTTAAATGAAATAATTAAAAATAAGGTGATATATGCGGCTGACTATGTCTACGTTCGTGGAGAACAGAAAGCAAACTTTTTACTCAAGAAATGTCACATTTTTGGTGTTTTTCCCAACATTATTGATGTTTGCAAGTATGATGGTACACCGTGTGCTACTGGAAACTTTGTTGCTGATTCCAATCCATGCCACACCAACGGACAATTTTCCTGTACCCAGAGAAATGTTGAACGTCTACGCCACTGGTTTTCAAATATCATATTACCTATGTAGTTTTTTCTATTTTCAATAAAATATTAAACGTATTATTGTAGTTTTATTGAAAATACCTCTGGTTTGCGAAATAATTGTCAGAATGTCTATACTATTTTCATTTTGAACGGTATCATCCTGTATAATAATAACAGTACATCGTATACAGGTTATGAGACATTCTGACCGACCGACCGACCGACCAGAGGAGCCCACCACGCTATTTAGGTCACGCCTTGCTATATACGATTTAACGATATACCGTCGGTCCATCGATCCGCTATTTTTCGATGCACCCCTGTATACACGTTGCCCCCCGTAATCCACGCCAACACCAGACAGGTGCGACATCGGCGCCATCTATGCGCGAGATGCCCAACCCATCAATGGCAGCTGTCCAATGACGCATAGATTCCGTTAGGTTTGTACAGCGCCAAACAAATCGGCGCCATCTATGCGCGAGATGCCCAACCCATCAATGACAGGTGTCCAATGACGTATGACAGATGACGTTTTAACGCCATCTATGCGTGAGATGCCCAATGACGCATGACAGGTGTCCAATGACACACAGATTCCGTTTGGTTTGACAGCGCCATCTAGCGGCGGAATCCCCAACTCATGAATTTCGATTACAGATTCCGTCCAACAACCTGTCAATGGCGCGCGACGCCAGCGCCTCTGGTGGCGGATTTTGGAAGTTTTGAGACCGAATCCCCATAAGACATCTACTAACTTTGTTACTTTAATTTTACCAGAAAAATGTTAAAGGAAAAAAACATTTCTTTTGATCAGATCTACTCACTGTTAAAATAAATGACTCAACTTCGAAGTCAAGTATATCTAAATAAATATTTTATACAGGGTGACTTTGAAGTTGAGTCATTAATTTTCAGATAATGATTGTAGAAGGAAGATAAACCAAAATATGTGTGTAAAAATAAAAAAAAATTAAAAAAAAATTTTACCTTGTTTTATAAAGTATCCTCCCGACAAGTATTTCAGTGCGGACCTGTATTTGATCGTGAGGTCCCCTGTGAGGTCTTAAGTCACCTGATTCACGAGCCCGTTGTACTACATTAACAAAGGCACGAGGGGTTGGTTGCACTCGATTGGGAAACCGATCCGCATAAACATGTGCCATTTTTTATTTCGTTTGAGCCACGCAACAGACACTATTCACACGCGACTGAAACTGACTGTATGTATAACTGAACTGAATTGTAATCGTAAAAACATCGTTCCAAATTCTTTCGCTTTTTTGTTTCCGATGCGATGAACCGTTGTTGCCAAACACGAACACATGATATTATTGAGACAGGGCGGTACTCAAACTTCCAAAGGGCTATAACTTTGTTACTTTAATTTTACCAGAAAAATGGTAAAGGAAAAAAACATTTATTTTGATCAGATCTACACACTGTTAAAATAAATGACTCAACTTCGAAGTCACCCTGTATATTTCCATGTATTCCGTGTCAGTGAAATCTAATATGATTGTTTAACCCAGTACTCATGACTGATCGGGCAAAATAACAAGTTAAAATTAGATATATACTGTCAGCCCTAATTACTGGCCGACACGGGTATTACGTATCTTGAAAAGTGCCGATTTTTTTGACATTGTATTGTTTTTTTTTTACTTTATGTAGGTTTTTCTACAAGATGTTACTCAGCACTTAGTTGTACGTGTTGCCTAAACGTCATGAGGCTTGAGTTATCAATGTTTGGCTCTGATATGCTGTAAAATCTGCTTCAGAGATGGAATCACTGCAGGTCTAAGCTGTAAGTTGTATGTGTGGATTTTTGTCTCAAATACATTTACTTAAAATTCAAAGCTAGAAATTAGTTGCGCATCCACTTTTTCTCATCCATTCTGGAAATTACATGTTATGTAAATTTGATAAATTTCAAAAATGAGAGAGATAAGAAATAATTATATTCACTGTACACTGTCGAATTACAAGTCATATACATGATAACAGTAATTACACATAACTCGGGCGGTGATTTCCCATAATTCTCCTCAAAAGTTTTTCGTAATTTATAACTTTGAAAATAACCAGTCTTCAGAAAGGACAACATATAAATAACCCGTCGGGCACTGCTAATAGATGTACTATATTAACAGCATATCAGTAATGATTTTCTCACACAGCACAGATTACTGATTTTATAAACATGCAGACCAATACACATAATCATCCAGATGCGATCTTGCTATTCAACCAACTTTCTTCTCAGAGATGATAACTACAGACCACTCGGCGTCACAAAACATATGCAACCAACAATGCGAGTAGTTTAGTTGAGTCATTCCTCCATAGATGGACGTTCACAACGATCGTAGTGAGCAATCGTGGAATGACTGTACCCTAAAAACTAAGTAGTCTGCAAAGATATTTTTATTTTATAGTTTTTTACGTTTTATAGGTTTTTTACATAATACCCGTGCCGGTACCATTAGAGTAGTTCAGTGTCAGTCACCACTGACTGACACGGCGATGTTTCAGTAATTCTAAAATTGTTTATTATGTATGTATGATAGGAGGGTGTGATTACTGTACTTTATGGATAGCACGCTACATTTCAACCATTTTTCGAGTTTCCGATAAGCATTACTTGGGATCATAAGCAAAAGATTTCACTGGGTTGCGCTCGTTCAGAGAGAGATTTCCCCGTCGACTTGCCCAGACTTAAATTCTAATATTTGTGTAACACGCCAATAGCTGCAAGCATATAGACTTGTATAACATTATACAATAACGTACTTCAAATTAGTCTGATGACGGAGCGAAACCTTACTACAACAGAAATACCTATAAGCTCATTAAATATGATCCTATTTTCTTTCACATGCTATACCTCCGAAGGTTTAACAAAAAAACACCACCAGTGAATGAAAATATTTATGAATGAGAAACGTTTCTTTTCCAGTCATGCAAAGAACCAAGAAACAAAAATGGAAAACTGAAACCATGTAAATGAATGGTCCGGAATTTATATTGTGTCAGGTGTGCCTCAAGTCTCTACACTTGGTCTCCTGTTGTACATAATATACACGGCAGATACTTTAAGCAAAATAGAAAATGTGAAGGTGCAAGCGTACGCTAACGACATTCAAGTTCATTCCAGCTTTCTGATCAAAGACAGAGCTGCATCAGAACTAACTCTCGAAATAAGACAGGGCAATGCGACATCTATCACATCAGAATCGACCACTGCGGAAAACGCGTAGCTGTTATCTATCAGATGACGTTTCGTCTCTTGTCCTTAATCGTCAACTTCATTTTTTTTAAGGACGCCAGATGGAATTTTTGCACAGTTTAGTTGACTTAAAAAATGACAGTTTACCAATAAAATAACCAATGCTTCAATTCCTGAGAAGCATGTTTTAAGGACATTCACATAATTTGCCCATTTATCGACAATAACTGGCGTTATTTTAGCACGGTGGAGGCGCTTAGGAAGCCGCAACATGGCTTAAGATTTTACTTGTTCCAATATGTTTTTTATCAGTTACATGAAGTAATACACTTTATTGATAATACCCATAAATAATATGAGTTAAGACCAACTATAGGAAGATTACTTTATTAGACATTTGAAGTTTTGTGATTCAAATCAGTGTCATCATATTATGTACAATATCAGATCACTATATTTGGAAATGCGTGATTTTATAATCAGAAATAAAAGCCCTATTCAACTTTGCGAGAATCCAACATGTGGTCTATAAGAAAAAACGTCATCTTAAAGTTTTAATTATGCCACCTTGTAGAGGAGAAGTAGCTGCATTTTTTATGCACTTCTTATTTTTCAAATCCTTCTTAAGAAAAGCCAGGAAAAAATAAAAACGTTTTTGATGAAATTCGGTTTCTTTCGCCTATCGTAATACTCGGAATTGCGAAACTTTCTATGTGCCATTTTCTGAGTTACCTAAATATGCATATTTGCCCTCATCCAACATCTCTTACCGTTTCTGAGATCTCAAGGGTGAAAGTCGAAGTTGAAACGCTCGGTATCAACTCAAGACAACTATCAGTACCAGAATAGATTAACCTTTCCATCACTTAATAGTCTTGGGCTATAACACGCGTATCGTCGCTAAGCTGTGTCAGTGTGTATGCCGAGCAAAGCGACATATTTGTAATTTTAATTACTGACAGTTGTAATTAAATTGTAAATAACAACGGTTCAGGTGTTTCGTAAACTGTGAGAAAATATAAGCTACGTGCGATTTAGCAATTAGCTATTACAGGTCTCGGTAGGCGTTGTACGATAGAAAAAGAATGCAAGGGAGATTATAGTACATGTCTACTGTCGAGCAGAAACTGAAAGCGCCCGGAGGTATGGTGTGCAATGTTCCATTTGAAGTTTTAGATCGACCTACTAGAAATATCATTCTAATACATCTAGGCCAAGAGGCTGCACGCCACTTAAGGTAAATTGACGGTTAATATACCTAATTTTATGTTGGATGTATTGCATGCACGTATACAGGGTGGAACAGACAATTGAAATAAATTCCTTGGTTCAACAATTGTTTGTTCAAAATTTCATTTTATTCGTGAAAATTTGATTTTTAGGTAACAACCTCAAGGAGAGGGTTAACACTTCGGAGTTTTCTAATGCTTTTTTAAGGGTTTCTTAGTAGCAGTGCATAGTTGCCGCCCACCCAGAAGGTTTATTTTGCACCACACTCTCATGTTCTAGGCACAGTCTCATTCTGAATTCTTGATGAACTTTGTAATCCTTCGAACCATGTCCCTGTTTTGTCAGAAGTCAACTTCTGTCATTTAGGTCAGGACAGTCGAAGATACCGTGCTATGCAGTTTCGCGGCAAAAAGAGTACTTGATACAGTCACCTCCCTTTTGTGTAGGTGCACTCTGAATAACCAGTGACTGGTCATAGATTTGACTATTTTTCGAAGCCCTTTCCTACTCAGTCTAAATGATACTGCTGTATTGGACCCCGAAGCAGAAGCACTTAAATTCAGTAGTTAAGAGCTAGTCTTATGATAATCGTACGTTACACGAAATGCGCATATATTGTCGATCTAAGAGGGTTCTTGTTTTAAATATGCATAACACTTTTTTTGGAAAATATTTATTTGAATCATTGATTAAGTAATTATCTGATTTTGCATTATTTATATTTATGTGCTACTTATTTAGCTACAAATTCACTGTAAATGTAAATGACCTCCTGAATTTGTTATTTCAGTTTATATACAGAATATACCGCGAATAAATAGAACAGTGATATTGATGAAATGACGGTGTAGCCGAAATTCCTCAAGATAGTCAATTTATGCATAGTAGATACTTTATCTAAAAATCCAAAATGTGTTTCATGGAAGGTAGTGGCTCAGCTAATATTATTTTCTGTAATGGTCAAAATAACCTAGATAAGGTCTTACGACCCATGTTGATATGAAATGTTCGTGTTATTTTGGGACTTGATTGCTACCCTAGATACATTTGTATTACCGTTATTTTTTAATCACCTTGTGAAGGACGAAGTTTCAAAACCATCAATGTGATATGTGTCGCTCTACTGAACTATATATACTAAGTCACCCAGTATATCCGAACACAAATATAGAAGAATTTTCTGCCTTTCAGTCTGTGTTGGCGACCTTGCTTTCGACCTTTCAGTCAGCCTATTGGATAATGCGCGAATGTGTGTATACGTATATATCATATCAGGTGATCCGGTTACTGGTCTGGTGTGGATTTATACAATATCAGTCCAGGAGCTGATACGTTTAAAGCCTGCAAAATAACTTCTATCAGTGATGAATAAGCATTTACAGAACATTTAAAAAAAATCCAACGAGCTTAAAGAGAGGTTATCACGTTTGTTTGTCCCTTTACTGACATTTTGGCCACCACGGTGACCTTTTTCAAAGTATAACAGTCGATGACAGTGGCAATATATTTTCTATCTATCTGTCTTTCACGGAGCAGTTCACTTGTTTTTTTTTTCTAAACAGTGTGGTTCAGCAACTTCCTCATTCTAGACAAAACACTCTCACTTCACTTCGTAAGACTACTTGAAACTGATAAACGAAGTATTTATGACTGAAAAAAAAACTGTACTGTATCACTTGAGGTAAAGTAACAATTTATTTACATATTCATTTAACCCTCAAACAGGTCAACCAATTACTGTTGGGAGAACCGAACTTTACCTAGCACAAACATACAGTAATAGACATATAACATTCAAGAAACTACACAATTACATAACAGATTTGCAGAGGATCTTAACAGAGGTCACATTGAATATATAATATATACGAGTATATATATATAGATAATTCTGTTTTGCAGATTGTTCAAACAGTTACACATGGAATATAAGGGAGAATAAATAAAACGCTAGAGAGGTGAGACATCCTGGTATATTGAACGACAGGCGACTTAGAACACTCTCAATCATATTGGTTGCGAATAACCTTGAACAAAAATATTAACGAGTGTGTTTTTCTTCTGCAGTCTAAACTTAGCATATTGTGTCTCTTTAATAATACATGTAGGACAGATATTTCAGAAACTTACGTTGTTTTTTTTCTAATGTGTCACAAGCTGTTACCTGGCAGAGATTCCAAAAAATTCTAGCATATTCAAGTTTGTGCTATCAAAATCATAAGAGCTGCGCAACAAAAAACCCAGACTTTTATTTACAAAATTTAGAAGATTATCACACCAAATTACTACCCTGTTAGGATTATTTTGGAGTTTTTTGCAATCAGTGCTGCTGCTAACTTGAGTATAAATATTCACATCATCGGCATATAACGGAACATTGCAATCAGTGACGCCAGCAATGTTGTTAATAAATGATAAGAAGAGCTGGTCCTAGCGATGATCCCTGTGGCACACCTGTTGGGGTTACCCTTTTTGAGATTTGAATTCCTTGAATTCCACAAATAGCTTACGGTTGGACAGATAGGATTTCACATGACATACTAAATCATTTGAAAAGTTTATTTCATTAAGTTTTACTAGCAGCAGATTACATAACCCAACTAATATCTGTATGAATTGCGAAAAGTAAATTGGGTTAGCAGTTGTGGACCTTCCTTCGATAAAACCGAGCTGAAAAGGTGATATGCTGTTATTGACACTAGCATATAAAAATTTTATCTCCGAAGCTTTGAAAAGTATTTCGCTTATGGCTTTCTATAGCAGTTATGTCACCTTTTTTTAAAAATTGGACATATTCTTGCTTCACGGCAATACTGTATATTTTTGTTAATTTGGATGCAAAGACAGACGCTCAGTCCCTCAGCCCGGAAGATGGGATACAATACCGACCACTTGGCATTTTGTCTTACATATTTTTCAATGCCTCATACACCTCAGATCGAAAAAAAATTTCATCAGTTAGGAATATATATATATATATATATAATCTATAAGATGAAAAATTAAAGCTTCCGCCTTTTGTTGGGTACTTCGACAAAATTTAAGCAAGGAGGACTCTTCATACTTTTTTTATTCTCTCTAGCGTTCAATGGTCTTTGCCATCATCATCAGGAGCTGCAATTACATTGATAACAATAGCAAGAATAGTGTAAAATGAATTTAAATTAACTTACAGTAGTATGCGAGGATGTTGCTAATCTCCCCCCCCCCGTAAATAAGAATCATGTCCACAAGTTCAGCATTTTCGTAAACATGCGCATTTTTTATTTCGTTTGAGCCACGCAACAAACACCACTATTCACTCACGCGTTACCGACTGACACATTGACGGAAAAAACAACTGAATAAAATTGTACATTGTAGTAAAAACATCGTTTCAAATTCTTTCGCTTTTTTGTTTCCGATGCGATGAACGGATAAGGCGGATTATATCCGTTGTTGCCAAACACGAGCACATAATATTATTATTGAGACAGGGCGGTACTCAAACTTCTAAAGGGCTCTAACTTTGTTACTTTAATTTTACCAGAAAAATGCTAAAGGAAAAAAGCATTTCTTTTGATCAGATCTACTCACTGTTAAAATAAATGTAATGTATGCGAGGATGTTGCTAATTATTGTTTACGTTGAGGATGTTACTGGGTGTTTCCCTCATCCTCAACCATCTATTATTTTAAATTTCTGATTACAATCTAACAATTTACAGTATGATCGTTTCAATCCGGTATATAACAAAATATGAAGCAAGATGTGATGGATTACTCTTAGGCTATATTTCCACGCAGAAAACAAGGGTAATACTAGGAATGGCAATCAGATTACTAGACTGAAAAATCGTTTTGACAGATACACAGACATACATGTTTAGCGAGAGCTACTCGAGATTTTGCAATAAACAAGATGTAGGAATTGTTAAAAACGTATAAACAGCTTAGCTTATTCTAGTATTTTAATAATTCATTATGAGGATATTTGTTCCCAATAATAAAAACGTCACCCACTACACCATTTCTTGGATTGTGACAAAATACGGTATAAGCCGACTAGCGGAAACAGCTAAAAGACAATGGCAATTATTTTCAAGTCAGTATCTTAACTCCTTTTTAGTATTAGTGTTTAGGCAATAGTGCGGAATTATCAGGGATGTCGCGGTTTTATGCTCGAAAATACTCATCAGTCCACAAGATACGTAACCAACTTCGAGTTTCATATGAACTATTAAGTTCAGCAACATGCCTACTTCCCGATTAAGCGTGGCAGAGGTTTGACCATGACACATAAAAGTGATAGTAAGAAAGATTAAAAAGGTGCAAGATCTGATGAGCGGATTACGGATGATATTACTAGCTGTTAGATATATGGTAATGAGACTAGTACAGTGGCGCATCCTATCTGGAAGAATCTGAGACTATATGGATAGTTGAAATAGTAGATTGATATTCAAGACCTAGATTCTGAGCTCGAAATAATTCCCCATCCATGGAAATATCACACTTGGGAAAGGTCCGATTGGTATCATTGTACCTGAAAGCTTAAATAACGGGTAGGTTCTGAACATGTAGTTTTTCTCATGAAAGAAACTGACTGATGTTAGTAGCAACCTGTAGGTAAGCACGTAGAACCAATACCTATGCTGTCACGTTACTGGGACGTGGCTGATTTGCAAGTGCTTTTATGTTGTTGAGATTTCAAAACACTAATATATAGGCAATTCCAGTTAAAAAGTCTTTTATATAAAAATTCATTCATTTGAATTTCATAAATCCAATTTTGGGCTATAAAAATAAGCTGTATGAAAATCTAGAGGAATGTCCAATGTACATGGCATCCCACTATAACTGACATCCCCCGTCTTATACCCCCAGACTTTTATGTAATTGTCTAGATAGTAATAAAAATTATTTAGTCTAATTTAAATGTTTTCATGCAATGTCTTTTCTGTACTGAAGGTGCCATTGGATAAACTTATATTTTTTAGAAAACCCGTATGCTTTAGGTAAACATGTGAAAATACAACAAATTTCATGCTATATATATATATATATATATATATATATTATATATATATATATATATATATATATATATATGTATAGGCGAAAACCAATAGTTCAAAGATTTGAAATTGAACATTTCAGTCTAGATACTGAAAAAACTTTGTGAGATTTTTATAGTGTGTACTCAAATTACGAGAATGTAATCATAAAAGGTACCAGGATACTACACAAAATAAAATTACAGCTATTCTAAAACAATATAGCCTTATCTCTCGGTTTTCATTACAAACAATGTTGTGTATTTTGTATGCCAAGCTAGTTAGTACTAATGTCAACGACAATCTGATTTTATTAACGCAACAATACCCAATTCGGTCTTCCAATGCATACATTAGTTAAATAAAGTAGTGAACATAAGCAAGAAAGATAAGATACGGCGCATTTCAACGATTCCGCTTGTGATAACTCTAACTAAAGCCAATTGTTACCGCATGCTTTCAAGTTCATAATACTAAATTGCTATGCCACTGACATTAAGGCGTTGTTATGATATTCAGCGCTATTCATATGGAAATCAAGCATCCCGTCCGTCTGTCTGTTGTTTATAGGTGCAATAAACACATTTAGCGAGTGCATGAGTGTATGTGACTAGATCGTAATCGGAACGATCATGATTTTTATATTCGTTCTCCTATGGGCGGTAGACTGGAGGAACAATTATATTGCTAAAATGGCCTACTACCCTCGGGCAACTACTGCGGAAAGCATGTGCAGTACTGGAAAATGAGTAAACAAAAAATCTCACATGCGTTTCCGATAAAAGTAAAACTTCCGGGTAATATTTCTATACTCCTGCACCAAATAAAGTCCCATTATTCCTTCACAACCCACTAGCGAGATCAAACACTGAACAAATGAAATAAATCTTTTTTAAAAACAAGCTTTTATAATAATAAAACATACTAAAAATTTCGCCGTATGGATCTTAGAATGAGATTATTTACTTATTCTGTTTCTCTCATGAAGCCCTTTTATTTGATCCCCATAGAGTAAGAGTGACTATGAAAATCGTAAATCGCCATTTTGTGGCGGTTGCCATATTGTATTCAGTATGACGGCCTATTGCTTATTGTGTTTCTATTATTAAATCATTTTATTTGATACCCATATCATAGGAGTGGCGATGAAAAGTTGGATTTAGACTGACGTTACTTGGCTTATTGCACTTCTCTCATAGGGGTTACTATGCAAATGAAAAATATCCATTTTGTTGCATCCGTCGCATTGGACTCAATATGGCTGACGTTAATTCATTTTGAACTATCACGCAAACCAAACGTGCGCACGAAATTTCAGCCCAATTGTTCAAGATCAACTGGTTCAAGGTTGAGTTCCAGGACTTGACCCACACATATACTAAGTGACATATAAATCCGAACACCCAGTTTAAATGGTTTTATTTTAATAAAAGTTGGTGAATGTATTTATCTTACTGTAAATAACAAGTGAAACAATTTTCAGCCTTATCAGTTGGACATTCCGGTTTTTATACTGCTTTTTGTTAATTCACTAACGCTCTAAAAATGAATATTTCAGCCGCAGTAAATAATCAACGTTGGCGGATTTTGGTTCTTGACATCCTTTACGATCGGTTACGATGCCTAGAGTACGGAGACCTGTACGATTTCGTCAACTTAGTGAGTTTGATAGGGGCCGTATAGTGGAACTTCGGGAAGCTGGACTTTCGTTTCGGGCAATTGCCGTTATAGTGGAAAGAAGTGTAGACACTGTGGTTAGATGTTGTCAGGCATGGCTTCGAGAAGGCCGTACGCAAAGAGCAAGGGGCACTGGACGCCGCCGTAGAACAACAGACCGTGAAGATCGCCGCTTAAGGTTATTGGCCTTAAGGGACCGTTTCTCCACTACCAGGTCCATTGCAAATGAATGGTTTGCAGAACATGGAAGACCGATTGGCATGCGAAGTGTTTACCGACGAATGAGAAGCTTTGGCTTGTTTTCATACCGGCCACACTTTGTCCTCCCTTTAACTCGAGAACACCGACGTAATCGCCTTGAGTGGTGCAGACAACGGTCACTCTGGGATCAGGAATGGAACAGTATTGTCTTTAGTGACCAGTCTCGATTTTGTTTAGGCATGCACGATGGTCGTGCCAGGGTTAGAAGCCGACGTGGTGAAAGGAGGAATCCACAGTTTTTTGTTGAAAGACATGTTCATCACACTGTTGGAGTTATGGTTTGGGGTGCTATAGCTTATGGTTCCAGGTCACCTTTAATCTTCATCAGAGGTAACATGAACGCGCAGCGTTATATCCACGAAGTTCTAGAACCCCATATTTCACCCTATCTTGACACCCTGGCAGATCCAACTTTCCAACAAGATAATGCCCGACCACATGTTGCAAGAGTCACAATAGACTTCTTTCAACATAATGATGTCACATTGTTACCATGGCCACCAAGATCTCCCGACTTATCCCCAATTGAGCACGTGTGGGATATGATGGGTAGGAGATTGCTCAATTTGCAACGTCCTCCTCAGACTCTAGAAGCACTTCGAGAGGAGTTGCTGGTTGCCTGGAATGATATACCACAGGAGGACATTGACCACCTGATCAGAAGCATGCCTAGGCGCGTTGGAGAATGCGTAGCACATCAGGGTGCATCCACACATTATTAAAGATCAAAGGGCTTTAAAGCAGTGCAATCATTTTGAAATTCTTATCATTTACTTATTATGCTTCATTAAGTACTTATACAAAATTTTATTAAAATAAAACCATTTAAACTGGGTGTTCGGATTTATATGTCACTTAGTATACTAACGAACAGGTCAAGTTAAGGAAAATTTCGTAAATAGGGTGTCGACGGCAGTAAGAATCTAACGGGGGATGCAATATGTATCTACTAATTTTTGTTGACTATAGAAAGACAGCTTGATACTCAAGATTGGTTAATGATAATATTAAGTAGAATTTCATTTAAAAAGTTAGTATTATTCGATGACACAAATAATTTGTGATTACAACTTTACAGAATAGCACTATTATAAGTGAAACTGATGAGGGAGCCAGTTGGATGACCTGCTCAAAAAACTGCTTTTTCAACTGTAGCAGCTTACCTTATCGACAGGAGTTATATCTAACGGGAAGCTGAAAATTCGGAATTCACAAGAACCCACTTTCTGTTCGCCATAGTTAACTAGTCTGATCGAAAAGTTATTTGAGGATCTAATGGAAATGATGGAGTGTTCACACATCTTCTTGATATATCATGTTTGTAGGTGTATACCATTCTAGATCCGTCAGTAGCATAGCATACGCACAGGACCAATTTTGAAAACTTTTGCTTCTTATAAGCTACCCGTGTAAGTACCTAAGACCAAGAACACTTCTACGAGCTGTGGTGTACAACATAAGAATATTATTTGAGACGCCTTTCCAGCTTCAATTACGCTATGCTTTTAAAGCAACTTTTTTCCCAATAAATTTCTGATTATTGAAATACTCAAGCTAGCTACTCAAATTTTTCGGAATATAAAGCTTAATTATCATTCAGTCTAACGTAATGAAGTTACCAAGACCCAATTTAATTTTAAATAGCACTATTTTTTATCTAGGTATTTTTTGCTATTATTTACCTGGGCAGAGAGAAGCTACTTTTCAGTGGGTGAGGTCCATAATGGTGATTTGACTGGTCAGCAGTGAGAAAAGTACCTCCCTCAGCTCTAACGAAACTGGTCACCGTTTTACTTCGCACGCCTCCTCAGATATTATGTTTTTTGGATCTCATATGACATGTACATCACGAAAAACCATTTCCACCAGCCTGTGCGTCGGTATCTGTCTGTCAGTCTGTCCGTAAGCCCTTGGCTCGTCTATAACTTGGAAAGCACTGTTTGGATGATTTTTTTTCACGAGGCTGCTACTATACCAAGGACGAAAAAGCTCTGTAGTATTTGAAGATCGGTGCGGTCGCCGCCGAGAAAAATGCCAAAAATGAACATGTGTATCGCAATTTTTTGATGTTAGTATATTATTTCACTTCCATCCCTGGTAACTTTGTGCACCAATTAGACATATTTCACAAATCATAGATTTGCCCGTACAAATGATAGAAAGATGCTTTCGATACGCGTCCGCGCGGCTCGTATCGGGTAGAGGTGACGTTGCCAGATGCACGATTCTACGCGTAGGGCAGGAAAAAGATATCTAATTTTAGTGGCCTGTTTAACAGACATGATCCGTTAAATTTCTGTTATACATGTTTGTAACTACCTTTTTTTCAGAAGGTCTAACTTGGACATGCTGCTTTCGTCTGTCCGATCAAGACAGCCAAACCATGGGCAGCCGTTTCGTGCTTCTTAGACAACTCATTAGCATAGTTTAGGCATACGATCGAAAGCATACCAACTATCCTCTATCCAAAATACAAGGTTATGGGGCTGTCTTATTTCGATGTGGTCTAACTTGTGCTGGGCAAAATCCTTTATATGCTGATGACGCCGTTTCGAGAGAAGTGCAGAGTCAACCTACTTGACGCCAGTTTTCACTCTGTCAAAATAATTTATTAACAGAGGCTATTTATAGAATTATGACTTTGATAACTGAAACAATAGATAATGGTCCAATATGCTTATAATATGTATAACCAATAAAACAAACAACACATGAATGGAGTCATTAAATGATATTGCCTTTGCTCAGTGAGTTTTTCATACGTGACTACACACCATGTGTTATATAATATCTATATTAGTTAAAAAACGGATTAAGGTTTAATAGTTGATTAAATTATTTCTTATTATTACAGCACTCTATTATTGAAGTAGTGTAATGTTTACTGAGTTGTTGGGTATTATGCACACAAA
The DNA here is from genome assembly GCA_963669975.1 of Acanthoscelides obtectus. Lineage (NCBI taxonomy): Eukaryota > Metazoa > Arthropoda > Insecta > Coleoptera > Chrysomelidae > Acanthoscelides > Acanthoscelides obtectus. The sequence continues at coordinate 42,679,598 of CAVLJG010000003.1, forward strand.
CTCATTAGATTTTTTTATATGAAAAAATTGCAAGTTGATATATTCAAGTAGAATGTTGTTTTCTTCACTATGTAAAAACTAGTACGTAAACTGTACTTTTGTCTTTGCAACGCGTACTTTCACTACTTTGATTATAGCTGTGATCTCCAAACTCCGTCCATTATTTTGATGTTTCACGTTTATGAAATTTGTTCTTACTTTCTTCGCCACTGGACGAGGAAGTATTGTAATTGAAAAAAATTCGAAAATCATGTTTCTGGGATGTTACTTGACATGTGCCTCACGAAAAAGCATGTCACCCCAACTAGCAAAGTAGTGCTATAAGCTTTTGGTAAAAGAACCGTTCAGCCATAAAAGCTCTCTATTGTTGTTGCCTGAACACCAAAATGCAGGCTTAATGTTGTGTGGAATGCAAATTTGCTTTCTGCAACATATTTGCTCTAAAATGAAGTGTTTAAAATATTCTTATAGCATAGTTACACAACACTTTATAGGACAAATTTTTAACTGTTGCATAAACGTTTATACAACTATTTTATACGGCATATTTGCAGGTTAGTCAAAATGGTTGTGTTGTGGCATCCATGGTAACGTTTATAAAACAAACCCGAGCCTTGTTGTTTTGCTGTGCAAATTTACTACTTTAGCCAACAAATTGCTCCCAACGGAAGCACTTATACAACTGTTGTGTAGTAACTGTTAAAGGCTGTACATATGCTAAATATGTTGGTACACAACTTCACCATAACCTAACTTTCTGCTGTCATTTTTTTGTTAACATGCCATAACCAATGTTTTAAGACAAACAACGCATGCATATTGGTTAAAAAGGTTCTATCAACTGTTCAAACAGAAGATAATATAGATCTGGTACAAATTCTAGGTAAATCGTTCGACTCTGTCGGTATTTCATTTCTGACATTTAACAAATTGTTGTATAACACCTGCAGGCAATACCAAAATATTCTAATAAACTAAAGACAACATGGACGATGCCATGATTATACACAATCACCCCCCATATTGGGCAAACATTTATTCCTCTATTTGATATTAAATAATTATGTTTCAGTTCGAAATTACAGATATAAAGTGATAAACATTAGTGTAATTGTGTCTAAATATAGGATTTGTGGAAGATTTAACGCATATAAGTTCAGTTTTCCATCTTAAAAATCTAGACATACTTTTGATCATTATCAAAATATGAATCAAATACGAAGCCCCTTACAAATTGCGTAACTACTTTGCACGATAATCACAATAAAATTTGCTGCGCAACTAATTCAATAGCCCTATATCACAGTGTAGAAGTTTATCATATACCTGTGTATGAAATACACAATGGCCGATATGCAAGTAAACAAGATGACTGTATTGTGTTAGTTAGATATTCTTCACTTCGTCTATACAGTACATAAGAAATAGTTTGGTTGCAATAAAGTAGAATCACGTAACAGAATAGTTGTATAGTTGACAAAAACTGAATCTTGCACTGACGCAAATGTACTATAGCGGCTGCAAGAGGCTTACACTTTTGTTGTATAACTGTTACCTGCTGCCCTTATACAACCTCTTAAATGACTTGCAACTCTAATAGGAGTGATAATTGTTAGGTGGGACTCATTTCTGTCGGCCTGTCTGTCTGTTTGTCCGGCAATCCTTGACCCCTCTATAGCTTTCAAAGTCTATATATAGTCTGTACGTTACTAACAGAACTTAATAAATCTTCGCCAGTCGTAGTAGAAATATTCCGCAGAAACAACACTCCCCTGAGGTAAATCAGCATAAAAAACCTATAAAATGTCAAAAAACGAAACCAAACCAAACCTATAACATGTCAAGTTGCTGCCTAGATAGCTCCTAGTGTGCAAATAGTACATTCCGCGTTTGCTCGCTATGAGCGCTGTGAGCGTCTTAAGAAGCGTCTATAAAGGAATTACTCAACGACACGACACGCTCAATGACCATGCTGCAAGCTGCAAGTCAGTTCCCCATTATGCTTTGTTCGTTGCAGAATGCCCCTAGAGTATGCTCTGAATAGCAGAGTAGCCAGATCACATCTGTATGATTGTGTGTACTGGTCTGCATGTGTATAAGATGAGCGATATTTGCTATGTGAGAAAATTATTACTGAATATGATGCCCATGAAATATATCCATTATCAGTGCCAGAAGGGTTATTTGTGTTATCTTTTATGAAGAGAGGTTATGTTCACAGTTATATATTACGATTTTCCCCGTTTTTTTTTTGCTTTTCAAAAACTCTATATTATGCGTCTGCGTTGTGAGTAATTAAGCCACATCACAGAAATGGAATGACGCATCACATACAAAACATTTTCGCATTGCCTTACATCTAGGCTCTTATTTGTATTTTCCACTTGACATCGTAAAATAAATTTCTGTAGTGATTAATTATATTCTTAATAGTCAGAGAATTCTTATTGATCTTAAAAAATGGTTTTTCGGGTTTTCTGAAAAAATAGTCAAATTGTTTGATGTTTGTCACTAGACCATCGATATGTAATTTCCAGGTTGAATAAGACAAAGCGAATGCACAACTAGGAAAAACCTGGATAATGTCACAAAAACCTATATAATGTCAAAAAATGTCACTTTTCAAGATACGAAATACCCCTGCAGTTGAGAAGATATGTGACCTTTCTCATCAGTAATCGCGTCCTTGTTTAATTCTGAAGGTCCTACTTGAGATATGAACTAATAATCTCGACGTACTGTCTTAGAAGTACAAGGCTCACTTTATTAGTAAATCCTTCCTTCAGGCTAAGCTTATTCGAATGCCTGGGCGACATCCAAGAATAGTGCAAAGCAAAATTATTTCCTTTTCAGAGCTAATTCTATGATGTCTATAATGCAATGCACTTGACCGATAGTAGAACCTGCTAAAAATTCGAATATTCGAAACAGAATGCACAAAACCTGCCTAGATGAAATAAGCTTTAATAACTGACATGCGTTTTCAGTTACTAGTTGGCCTGGGTCTACACAGCATCAATAAGCGTGTCTGCATCTGCAAACTAATGTAATAGTATATGAGTTGTTCGTATTTGAAGCCGGTGACATTTCGCTCTCGAGAATATATGGGTACAGAATGGCAGCGACCATTGTCGCTAACGACGTCGCAAGGTCTTAATATGGCGGCGATCCACGCTGCTGGCGCAGAAGTATCACCGCCAGGGTTGCCGTACGTACATAGGGGACGTTTTATTTTATTATACCCACAGTATTAAAGAGTTGATATCACTAGAGAGTTTAAAATCGTCATTAATGTATACCAGCAGCATTGTCATTGATTTTATTATTTTTCTGATGATACGCTCCCAAGTATCCTGTAGATAATATTGTCGAATAACGAGCCAAGTGACCCACAGACTTTCATGGGTAATCCAAAAGTAGGGTCTCCTATTCTTCTGAGTGCACAAAAAAATTCCCTTCCAACATGATTATACAGCTTAACATCGGTCTACTCATAAACATAATTGCCATTCGTAAACCCCAACCTCATCCTTTACTTAGTCGTCCAACTTAAAACAGAAATTCAGACTCGAAGAAGAGGAATGTTGTGCAATGGTGTGAGCGTTCTACACAACAATGCACTTCCATTCCTCAATATAAAGGCACCCAGTGACTTTCACCTGTTCCCTAAATTGGAAGGCCATTTGACAGAGCGATTCAGATTTGACAGCGAAGTGGTATGACATGGCACACAAAAATCTACAAAAATGCATCGACCAAAATTGCGGTTTTGTATAAAAATATACCAATGGCTACGCTTTATAATCAGCAGGCATGTATAATGATTAGAAACAATTTCATGCTGTTTATGCTCTTAGAAAAATAAGAGACCTTTCTTTTGGATTACCTCGTAAACTCATCAGGAAGGTTACTGGAGGCGATCAACAGCAATTAAGCTTCCAATCCTGTTATGGGTCTCGTCATGATGCGGAAGAGAGATCGTCCGTGTCTCGGTTCCTGAAATGAAATTAATGGTTTTGATAGCAGCACTTACGAAAGTCCACTGGGTTGATCTTTAATGGACTATTTGAACGGAACGCTACCGTCAATATGCCAATATTGCTTTTCACTTTGAAGGCAAAACATGCAAAACGATCTAATAACTGTAGTGCCGTCGGTCGATCACGGGGCTTAAGCCTGAAGCAGGTAGGAAGGGGTTTGGCGGGGTCTTGAGATGCCTCTCCACAAGTGGGTTCAGACTTGAAACATTTTATAATATTTCGTTCGGTTTTGAGAGTCCACCCAGCCTTTCGCTTGCCACAGTTTACTTTCTTCAATATCACTAAACCTCTTATGAACTATTTTTCAACTTTGTTGATTATTATATCTGGTCTCTCGATTCCATCCTCTGCGATAAATCACATTAAAATAAATCATTTAGTACGAAAATCCACTTAATTTGACTTTCTAGACTAACTTCAAGTTAAAATATAAATGCTCAGTATGCAGCCTCTAATGCGAAAATTGTAAAATGCTTCTGGTGATACCCAAAGCCTCGTATGTTCCCATAAATACCTTCTCAAATCTAGGAGCATCGACTTTTAGAGATCGAAGATCCCAAAAAGAAGACCAAGGGGAAGGCTGATAAGACTCAGGAGGCTGACGAGAAACCAGCCTCCAAGAAAGCGGCAGTGGACCCCTTCCCCCCGCTCCCAAAGAAGAAGACAGTGGATGAGAAGAACACCCCACCACCCCGTCAACCAAGGAGGCATTCATGACAATCAAGAACAGAAGAAACGCCAACTAAATGGGCAGCCTGCCAACATCTAGGACCCTACGGATATTGAGTTGGAACGTACACAGTGTTACCAACAAGAAGTACGAGATAGGAGAACTGCTAACTCGAGGGGACTACGATGTGATGGCGTTACAAGAGACAATGCTCTCAAGCAGAGTTAAAAACTGGACCTTCCCAGGGTACACGACGTACAGGAAGGACCGAGACCAGAGAGGCGGAGGCGTGCTGATCTCCGTAAGGAGCAGCATCAGCCGCGACCCGCTAGGAATCCCCGATATGAGGACTACAGAAGCAGTAGGAATAGCCGTGTACACGGAGGACTACGGCACGCTGAACATCATCTCGGTATATATACCACCAACGGTGACTCTTCATCTGGACGACATCATGCAAATCACCGGAATCGGCGAGAGCATCGTGATCATAGGAGATCTCAACGCCAAATCAAGGATCTGGGGCTCGCGCACGAGCAACCGACATGGCGAAATCCTTGCGAGGCTGATGGATGAACCGGAGTACTCCATACTAGGACCTGACGAACCCACGCTGTACCCAGACAACGGTACAAGGCCCGATGTAATAGACATTGCTATCTTGAAAAAGGTAGACGTGTCTTGCAACATTGGTGTTCTGCAAGAAGGAAGCTCTGACCACAACCCCATATACCTGGAAATAAGAGAGGGAGCACCAAACGTGGAGAAGAGGATAGCCAGAAGAGTGAACTGGGACCGGTTCCAGCGAACCATTCACTACTCACTCGGCCCACTACCTCAGATAGAGACTCCTGAAGGCATAGAGGAAGCAGTTCAGGGCCTAGAATGGAAGATGCAGGACGCGCTAGATGCTACTGCCAAGGTAGAAGACATCACGCAGCCCAACAGGTTCAGAAGACTAGCTCAACGAACAGGAGACCCAGAGCACAAACGAGAGCTAAAAAGGAAGACCGAAGAGATGAGAAAAGCCCTGATGGAGCACCATCAACGCAGCTTGCAAAGAAAACTAGAGGAACTAACACCAGGTGAGCCAGGAATGTGGAAGCTAGTGAAGATCATGAGAAATCGCAGTCAACAAGTTGCCCCGCTGCAAGGAGCTTACGGGACTGCGTACACGAACGACGAGAAGGTCGAAACATTTGCCGATAACCTATAACGGCAATGTACGACATACATGCACCCAAATGAGGACGAAGACTTCGTAGGGGAAGTGGAAAGAAGATCCAGAAGAGCTACGAGAGGAGGAGAAATGGTGCAGCAAGCCACTTCTCCGACGGAAATCAGGGATATCATCAAGACACTCAAGACCAGGATAGCAGCGGGCTGCGACCGAATAGGGAACATAATCCTGAAGAGGCTCCCGAGAAAGGGAATGGTGGCCATAACCAACATCGTCAACGCTATGCTGAGGCACCGATACTTCCCGGACAGATGGAAGATCGCGGAAGTAAGAAACATCCCGAAGCCTGGGAAAGACCCAAAATTTCCACAAAACTACCGGACAACCAGCTTACTAACTTCCTTGAGGAAAGTTGCAGAAAGGGCAATCGAGCGAAGACTCAGACAACAAACCGAAGACCTTAGAGTACTGCCAGACGAAAAGTTCGGATTCCGGAGCGGCCATTCATCAGAGCACCAGCTGCTTCGGCTCGTGGAGTGTGGGACGCGTGCGTTCCAGACTCCGCGAGTCGGGGAAGCGGTGTTCATGGATGTCGCGAAGGCATTTGACACCGTCTGGCACGACGGACTCATCTATAAGATGCAAGGCAAGGGATACTCGACAGGGATGATTCAGCTGGTGAAGTCATATCTGAAGAACCGAAGATTCCGGGTTAGACTGGGAAACACCACGTCGACGACTAGAACTGCAGAGGCAGGGTACCGCAGGGAGCGGTCCTATCCCCACTACTATACGCCATCTACAGCTCCAACGTTCCGAAGACCCCAAATACGCAGCTGCTGATGTATGCGGACGACACTGCGGATCTAGCCGAGTCATTTCAGCCCCGCATGGCTACGACTTACCTACAAAGAGCGACAACCAGTCTACAGGACTGGTGCAAGAAATGGAGGATCCAGCTAAATCCAGACAAGACCGAGGCGATGCTCCTCAGAAAGAACCGCAAGACCCCGGAAGGCAACCTCAAGACGACGACCACAGAAGTGCTGAGAGGCCAAGTGCGTGACGAAGAAAAAGAGGTACAGTGGACAGACACCAGCAAGTACCTGGGCGTCAAGATAGATAAGGGTCTCACCTGGAAACACCATATAGAAGCCCAAGTGCAGAAAGCCAAGATGGCAAGAGCCAATCTAAGACCGATGCTTGGAAGAAGGAGCAAGCTCTCCCTGAACAACAAAATGCTGCTGATAAAGATGGTGCTCCTACCGATTATGACCTACGCGTCAGTTGCTTGGGGCTACGCAGCCAAGACGTGGAAGAAGAAGCTCCAAGCACAACAAACACAACATAGCACTCCGAGAAGCGGTCAACGCACCGTGGTAGGTGCCAAACCGAGTGCTATACGAAGACCTGAGACAAGTGCCAGTGCTCGAAGTGATGAAGACCAGAGCTCGGAAGTTCTTCAACAACGCCGAAGAACACGAGAACCAGCTCATCAAGGCCGCCTTGGAGTACGATCCAAGGTTCATACACAGGTACAAAAGACCGAAAAGCCAGCTGCTAGAAGATATGGAACACAGCAGCTGATGAGTCCTAAAGAAGAGGGGTAGAACCTCGCGAGGAAGGTACTGTATGCAAGATAGGCAAAGTCCTGTGCAGTACCGGTGGTCAGACGGCGAAGATTTGCCATGCTGAATGCACCGATCTCATTTGAGGTGCGTGGCATTTAGATGGCACTAACAAGCGGGCCTTCTGACGACTTCGGCATTTGTCGGCGTGGTCAGGAGGCAACACTCAAGAAAGAAGATCAAAAAACCGAAGAACCCAAAAGCCGTCTTGGGAAACCTTAATGTGGACCTCAGGTCAAGGTCCCACCGATGGAACCCCAAATAGAGGACGACTCGTAAAACCGGAGAAAGGTACACGAGTAAAAATGGCCACTTCCGTTCTGCAGCAGTGCTTCCGCGTCGAAATTAGCTTACCACACCTTTTGGTGGGGCAAAATTCCGAGGGCGGGAAAAACGCGAAAATGTAAAGGGCAAAATTGGCTGGGGGGTGGGGTTTGCGTCCGACAGGAACACAAGTTGCAGGAGCGTCCAGTCCACGTACCGCCACTGGGGCCGGAAAGAGTGAGGGTACCTGGACCGGGGAGGTAGTGGGTACGCTTAGGAACTTCGTGTTCCTGTTCCTGTGAGCATCGACCTTATTTTTATTTTTTTTATATGGAAGCAGCCGCGTAAGCAGAAGCCTAAATGCCGGAACGCCGCGGCTGCTATGATGATCCCAAAGAAATTTTATTAATACGATTTTTGAACGGCCTAAGGTTAATAGAACTGGGAAAAGCTTCCTCTTTTAGATTGTTCCACAATCTCGACACCCTCGGGACAAAGGAGCGGTCGTATCGGCCGGTTCTGGATGTACGAAGTTCGACACGGTTAGGATGGGACGTTTATTTGGGAGTATTACATTCCAACAATCTGGCAACCTTGGCGTGTTGAGATTTGCACAACACCGCGACCAGATGCTACTGCCGGTCAGGTCATAATGAAATTCAATTTTGATTTGCTAACGAGTTTTTGTCATCATTATTAGAGTTGCCAATTACTGAGGCTTGTCGCTAACGGATAATTAATTGATTACTTAAAAGGCTCGATGATGTCGACGGACATTTATGATGGGAAGCCTGCGATATTAAAGCCTCAGATCAAATACTACAAAACCCGTTAGATGGATTTTTACTTTCCACGCCACTGGTGAGAAAAATTTGTAAATGTCAAAATTTTCGAAAATGAGACGTTATATGTCATGTAGAGCTTACAATATCACAAGTTTGTCTCTTGCTAGCCTACCAAGCAAGATTGGAAATTCTTTAAATCAAACTAAGCTATTCTTGTAGGGGAAGTTTGTACACTTGGATATCTCAATAATAATATGTTTTACCCATGTTTCCAGAATAGAAAATATCTATTCATGTGGTCTTTCAGAACCGTTTATAACTCGAGAATTGTCGACTATAGAGTCAAGTTAAGCACCCTTTTCGCTCAGAATGCCCCGAGAAATCTGAAAAAACTTTGTCCGGAGCAAAAAAATTACCTTTACCTGGGTGCATATGGAATTTGATTGAATACTTTATTATTCAAAGGTAACCAGCGATTTTTATAAATTCATAATAATAAATAAATCAGCGTTCAAACCTTACCCTGCAAGACCCAGAATAGTATACTAAGTGACATATAAATCCGAACACCCAGTTTAAATGGTTTTATTTTAATTTTTAAATTTTAAAAAATTGTATAAGTACTTAATGAAGCATAATAAGTAAATGATAAAAATTTCAAAATGATTGCACTGCTTTAAAGCCCTTTGACCTTTAATAATGTGTGGATGCACCCTGATGTGCTACGCATTCTCCAACACGCCTAGGCATGCTTCTGATCAGGTGGTCAATGTCCTCCTGTGGTATCTCATTCCAGGCAACCACCAACTCCTCTCGAAGTGCTTCTAGAGTCTGAGGAGGACGTTGCAAATTGAGCAATCTCCTACCCATTATATCCGACACGTGCTCAATTGGGGATAAGACGGGAGATCTTGGTGGCCATGGTAACAATGTGACATCATTATGTTGAAAGAAGTCTATTGTGACTCTTGCAACATGTGGTCGGGCATTATCTTGTTGGAAAGTTGGATCTGCCAGGGTGTCAAGATAGGGTAAAAGATGGGGTTCTAGAACTTCGTGGATATAACGCTGCGCGTCCATGTTACCTCTGATGAAGATTAAGGGTGACCTGGAACCATAAGCTATAGCACCCCAAACCATAACTCCAACAGTGTGATGAACATGTTTTTCAACAAAAAACTGTGGATTCCTCCTTTCACCACGTCGCCTTCTAACCCTGGCACGACCATCGTGGATGCCTAAACAAAATCGAGACTCGTCACTAAAGACAATACTGTTCCATTCCTGATCCCAGAGTGCCTGTTGTCTGCACCACTCAAGGCGATTACGTCGGTGTTCTCGAGTTCAAGGGAGGACCCAGTGTGGCCGGTATGAAAACAAGCCAAAACTTCTCATTCGTCGGTAAACACTTCGCATGTCAATAGGTCTTCCGTGTTCTGCAAACCACTCATTTGCAATGGACCTGGTAGTGGAGAAACGGTCCCTTAAGGCCAATAATCTTAGGCGGCGATCTTCACGGTCTGTTGTTCTACGGCGGCGTCCAGTGCCCCTTGCGCTTTGCGTACGGCCTTCTCGAAGCCATGCCTGACAACACCTAACCACAGTGTCTACACTTCTTTGCACTCTAGCTGCAGTTGCCCGAAAAGAAAGTCCAGCTTCCCGAAGTCCCACTATACGGCCCCTATCAAACTCACTAAGTTGACGAAATCGTACAGGTCTCCGTAATCTAGGCATCGTAACCGATCGTAAAGGATGTCAAGAACCAAAATCCGCCAACGTTGATTCTTTACTGCGGCTAAAATATTCATTTTTAGAGCGTTAGTGAATTAAAAAAAAGCAGTATAAAAACCGGAATGTCCAACTGATAAGGCTGAAAATTTTTTCACTTGTTATTTACAGTAAGGTAAATACATTCACCAACTTTTATTAAAATAAAACCATTTAAACTGGGTGTTCGGATTTATATGTCACTTAGTATATTTGGGCTTAGTTGATCTTAAAGTAATTTGTATCCTTGCTAAAGCTAACAAGCGACGAACTTCTGATTTTCGCAGACTGTACATACATCACGAGAATCCATGCCATTCATATTCGTCGATCTGCCATCTAATTCCTGACAGTCTATAATTTCAAAGGTGCCACTGAGGTTTTAATGAAATTTTCACACAAGATTAGTACTATCCCAAGAACGAATAAGCTTGGTTTTTAAAAATCTGCAGCTAGCGAGAAAAGTGAAAAAAATGAAAAGTCACTCATACGCCCAAAAAAATGTAAGGGTTAAAAATTGGAAATCGAGAAAGAGGTCTTCTTTATAAGGTACTACAAACAGATTTAACAAAATTATAGAAAACTATTTGCTCATTCGACAAATAGGCTACAAAAACTATCATAACATGAAAAAAATATACCACTAATGCTACAGAGTTCTTGTACCACAAGGATCTATCCTAGGAACCTACCTGTAGAACCTATATATTGCTGGTCTCTTTGTAGAAAACATCGCAAAACAAACTGTGCACAATACGGATATCATTTGTGAATCTAGTGAATCTAGACAGCAAAGCACAACTATACTGAGAGCAATGTGAGCAATAATAATATAATTGTAATTTAATCAAAAAACCCAGTGTATTGTAATAAATACAAACGTACCCTAAACATACTATATTTGGCGGAAATACGATGGGAACACTCGAAACCCCCATCCTCGATTAAATACCACACCTTGAACTCAATCTAAATTAAACGGTAAGTACAGACGATCTCATAAAAAGGAGAGTCATCAAGGGTAATCGAGCAGCTCTCTAATTATTGGCTTTAGATGGAATGTTTCTATAGAAGCTAAACTGAAGATAATTAAAGCATGCGGCTTATCCGACACTAACATACGGACTGGGCGTTGTGTTCCCACGCATAGATAAGTAAAAGTGCAATTTTTGGATTACCACATATACCTGTATAAAAGAGCTGCCCCATTACGTTCCAAATGATAACACTTCAGCAGATGCTGCAAAAAGAAGGTGTGGCAGCACGCCTGGACCAGGTACACCAGATTCTTTTCAAAGGCACAAACAAGACAAATCAGTAATTTTGACCAAAGTAGATCATCCAGTCAGCCAAGCCAGCGGTGTCGAATCCAACCTCCCTTACTGGGACACAAATATTTTCAATTCATTCAGATGCAATATTTTTGTTTTTATTGTTTATAGATATGCGCGCCACAGACATCACATGTAACATAATCTATATAAGATATAAGTTTTCAAGTTGAGAAAGAAATGTATATTTTTTATGCGTTAGTATATTTATACGCTTCCAGCTCGGTAGTTGTACTCACCTATTAGACATATTTCACATATGATAGATACCCCGCACATTTGCGCCTGAAAATTAGAATGATAGAGAAAGATTTTCAACACACGCGTACCTGTGGCTTGATTCTAAATGAATTTCGTCCGTTAAAACTAATCTCGATGTCGACTTTCCGTGATACATTTGATCCGATATGCGAAAATTCACTATAATTCGGTGTTAGAATTATTATAGCCGCTCATATATGTTATATGATGCGAGGGCAAAATCGAGATTAATGTCACTGTCTAAACTCAGTATACAGGCCTTCAACGAAGTCTGATCATGAGCTGCTGGCGAGGCTGACGAGAGGAGAAGCCAGTCATAGAATCGTTGCGAAAAAGCCTGTACTGTCGGTAGGGTGGTGAGAAAATTCTAGACATTGTCAAATGAGTAGGGACTATGGATTAATTGTATGTGCCTGTTCGACTGGCTTGATCCAGGTTCGTAGCTTTTTCTCAGAGGGGCTTACTTGTGCTGCACATAATCCTTTATGGCAGCGTTGCATAGGAAATGCAGAGTCAACCTACTCGATGTCGTTTATTATTTCTTATTCCTAACTTTGCTTATAATACCGCGACCCTGAAGAGCTTGCTCGTAGTGTACTCGTATGATAATCCCAGAATCAGATAATCAAAATCAGATGTAGGACCACGATTAGAGACGAAAACTCGCGCGGTGTCTTAATACTAACGTGCTGATGTTCTGCAACGGTTTTACTGATCACGCTCATGGGCGAGGAAGTATTAATTGTAATCGCAAACGAAAACGAAAAACTGTCATCCATTTTCGTCGATCTGTCCGCTAATCCGTGGCCTATCGATAACCTGGAAAGTACCGCTCGGATTTTGTTTAAAATTTTTTCACTGACGTTTCAGAAACTCGTGGTGACTTTTGGAAAGTTTTAAGGAAGGGTATAATCACAAATTTTTTCATTAGTCAATATTACTCTAGCTCCCGTAGTTCTACCGCTTAAGGGAATCTGCAAATAAAAAGCATTTCAGTCTTCACTAAAACGAATACGTAAGACTAATGCAAATAACCAGTAGAATAAGGATAGTTTTCCTTACGCACAAAACACTCATTTGGTCATCCTTGTAAGACCTCCGGAGCTTTCACAATGACCTGTCGGGCACCTGTCGCTGGGTATTCTAAAACTCCAGCTGTTTCTCTTTATACGTTGAATGACAAATCGAATGAATGAGACAGTACTGGCTGCCTGCGACCAATCGCATCAGCAGCAACACAGCATATCTAATACCACACATCAACGCAGCTCCCAACGATATGAGGGGCTCTCACATTGCATAACCTGGGCGAGATGAGATCAACTACTAATATTTTTTTGCTCTTATAGGAAATTCCGATACCTACTGAAATTTTTTAAAAGATTTTTTAAACAATCTAGTTATACTACCAGTTAGTGCAGCAACTGCAGTGTTGTCTTTTTTACTTTCAGGATGGTTGAGTGTATGGCAGAAGATCGCCTAACTGGTTGACTCTGAATTACCAAGCAACGCTGTTATCCTAAAAGCTTACGATCGGTACCTAAGTTGGCCTCTCTTAGGATAAAATTAACTACGAACTTGTACAGATAAGGAATTGAGTTGGTCAAGTCAGTCAATTAGGCCCATAACATGGGTGAATCCATGAAGGACCACAATCAGAAATAAAGATACTATTCGTTTATTTAATGGATAAATGAAACAAACAATATGATTCATTATGTAACTTATAAAATATTTTTTCATTACAGAGTTAATTATTTAATGAATTTAAGTTTTATAAGACTCTTCCGAATGGCCTTGCAAGAGACAAGGCTTCGTACAAGGCCGATATAATGAATGAATCGTTCATCTTGAAACTAGCATTGTGATCAGAATATCTGCTTCTACAAATATTATTTAAACTACATGAAATAAATTTCATCGAAATGAAACAATAGTCACAATAAGTTGTTCTTATAAAAAAATATCCAATAAAAATTACTTGAACAGTATCATAAAACTGAGAATGTAGCGCAGCGCGGTAACGTAGTTGTAAATGTAAGACCAGATAAGTTGCCAATAACCTCTATGATGAAATTAAAAGAATAAACTGTCCAAAATGCTTTTTTGAACCCGTCTTTTTTCTGTCAAAATGTTCCTAAGAAGGCCAAATAATGGAAAATATCTATACCAAACTATTTTTTATCCAACAAACAAAAAACTAAGTATCAATAAATATGTGGCTGCTATATGTTCATAATGAGGCGCTTGCATCCTGGCAAGTCCAATTGTCTATTTTTTTGATCGACCTCACACTGAACCATTGCTAGTATAATAGCAAAACTGTATACAGTGCTGGCCAAAGTCGTTCTCCATTTTTTAGAATTCCCTGTGTACGAGAGATAGAGAGAGAAGCATCGTCACCACGTTTGCTATCAGCGAGAGTGTTTTTTTTTTGTGAGGGGGGAATGCGTTTACGCACCATACCATAGCCCGAGCTACGGCCTACGGCGTGTGTGGGACTCCAGGTTGTCTTGAGGAGACCACCTAATACCCACTAAACCCTAACCTCCGCGTGGCCCGACTCATTAGCGTCTCGGTAGGCCATGTGTTGTGCGTGACCTGCGGTCTGCTACAATGTCTCCTCATGTGTTTCAGTCTCTGGGAATGCCGGGTTGGTTCCCTTTACCTCGCACATTCTATCGATGTCGTTAAGCGATCATCGATAGAGGGTCTGCTAGGTTCTATTGAAACTCTTGTTTTCGAAAAATCAAGAGTTTCAAGTCATCTTACCTATATATTGTTCCTGGTCCTGGTCCTGAAGGGTCCTGGTCCTGGTGGGTCCTGGTCGTGGCGGGTCCTGGTCCTGGTTGGTCCTGGTCCCGGTGGGTGGGTGGTGGCGAGAGAAGTATCGTCACCACGTTTGCTAGCAGCGAGTGTGCTCCAGGACGCGGAGAGCTTTTGTAAGTAACCCCCCCCCCCACTGTCGTAGCCAGGCAACGTGGAGCTCAGCTTATATGACGCGCTCTTTCTAAGACGCTCCTCACTCTCTCACACACTTACACATGGAAATCTAGAATGAAAAACTCTCAGTCTCACTCACTCACTTTGCAATTAATCGTTAAGCCTCACGCATTTGGCAAAGTTGAGATCTAAAAATGACTTATCTGCCCTATCGATTCTCTGACAACGTTGTCACCACAGTTGTGATAAGTCTGACCGACACAGTGGCCAGCTGGTGACAGGTTTTTTCCATTTTCGTTGAATTCGATGCGGAGATTGAAAATATGTTTACTTATATTGGTGCAGTCTCGTAGACAAACTTAATCCGATTTTTGAACTGCATAAGGTCATCACAGCTCAGGCAGATTTTTCTATAAATAAAAGAGCGGTCGTACCCGCCAGTTCAGGATGTCAGTTCCAACGGTGGAATGGAAGGAAGATACCTGACGCATCAGTCTGGCTGGCATTCTACAGGAAGGCTCTAAGGAGTAAAGCCCATTAGTGTGACGAGCTCTCGGAGTCATAGAAACTAAAGTAAACCGTTAAGTGATTGTGAAGTGAAGTTGCGCTAATGTACAGAATTAGATATGTTATGGCAGCAGCTCGGTGTGATGACTCAATGAACTGATGGACGACGGTGATGAAATCCTAATGAAGCTGATGCGAGTGCCGCCGATATATTGTGCATCGGAGTAGGCCGCTATTGCAATGCTAGACAAGGGTAGAAGGATGATTACTCATTGGTTGGTTACTGTCTGGAATGCAAACATGATTAAAAGAGTTAGGTGAATCATCACAACATGTATTGCAGCATTTGCAAGTCAAAGCTATCTGATTTTGCAAAATATGAGTAACGACTTTGGAATCTAGCCGAAAAATATCTTGTCGCTTCGGCTAAATTCCCAATCGTATTCCTTTAGTGTACTGTTCTCTGTCAACATAGACCTTTGAATAGCCACGATCCTTCTTTAATGCCGCATCCTTACGCCTGGCACTTGCCGCAAACTCCAAATATCTATGAAAGTTTGGGTTTCTGTCAGGATGCAAACGACGCCACCCTCACGTTTGCGGGTGCGTTAGTGTGATCGACGTAGCAAACATGGCGGATGGAGGCTTGACAAGCGTGCGAACGCAGTATAAGGGTAATTTTCCTTTGCAGGTGATATCAATGACCACAGTGGAATTCAGTTGAAGTTAACCGATGCAACAGGTCGTACCGCTGAAGTGTTCGTCATTGATCAAGGACAGACCTAGATGGCCACTTATTTTACCCACACAACATTGCTTGCCCGAGGTAACTCGGACCAGTGTGTTATCAAGGTCCAGCTCAAATCAAATCCGGCCACGCTATAACATTTGGCATTGCGATCATACTGACTGGAAGAAGCGATTTAGAATCTTTTTCTCCATCAGCTTTGTTGGGGAGCTGTTTGTTTTGCTGTCTCTCAGATATCGGCCACAACTGAAGCCATCCATGTTAGAGTGGAAGACTACATGGCTCATATAGAGAAAAAGCGTCGTCGACCATGCTTCAACGGTTGGCTTGTGAGGCTGCTTGCTGAAAAATGACTAAAGCAGTCCGAACTTTGTCAGAAAGTTCCACTGTTACGAACGGTTGCTGTATCTAGTCTGCGGAGGTATAATAAAGCTATTCGTAATACTAAAGAACTGCACGATATAAAGATTACGTAAAAAGGCGATGTCGCAGCGCCACGACAGGGTGGAATGATTGTAGCTGCCAAAAGTCAGAAGTGGAAGTAATCTCGTCAAATATAGCTAGAGACTTGGAAATGTTGCCGTCTGCGTAGAAAATTAAGTGAGAACGCATTCGGAGAAAAAGAGATACATGATGCGCTGTGTCTCGTCGCCTCGTTGGTACACTCCGTGCAACAAGTTTGCAGAATGTGATCTTAACACTCGCCGGCGCCGCCATGTGTATCGCTGTCAATATACCGGGCATCTCAATATTTTAGCCGGTGTGTATGGCTTGCTATACACGCTGCTAATATTTCTTATGGATAATTGTTGTTTCTAATGGCCTAGAAGCAACAAAGTTTGGTACCAGTTTTGGCCTATAATTGAAAAAGGTGCCATAAAAACTAACATGTTTTTCTTAAGTGTCTTCAGGATAAAACGTAAGTATTAGTATCTGAAACTGTTCGTGACATATGGAAGTCAAATGACACAAATATCAGTGGCAGCGAAAGTGTTAATTTGTAAAGAAACCTCTGAAATGGAACTTATTTGTCAAATTACATATTTGTTGTAGGCAAAGAGCAAAGATAAGTATGTATTTTTAAAAAGTGTAATGACGAAAACATTTCGATAGTTATTGAATAACAATAAAGTTCCTTCCAAATATAAACAAATTACTTTGTTAAAAAATAAAACTTAACTGCACAAAAAACTTGAGATAATTCAATTTTTTACGTACCACAAAAAACGAGATTACAATTGGCGTTCAAGAGGTTCATCTTCTGTCTCGGAACTGCTATTTTCCAGAGAATCCACGCTGTCATTGTCAGTATCTTCCTGCAAATTTATTATAACTTCATCGACAATTAAATCTAGAGCTGGTTCCTTTTCCATGAAATAATGCTCGAAAGAAATAGCATGTTCACAATATTTTTTCCATTCCTCTTGGGTAAATTTAGAGAAAAATTCTTCACAATATTTCTCAACATTTTTATCTGCCACATATCGTTTTATAGCAGCCCACACTAATTCAATCGGATTTAAGTCCGGATGGTAGCGTGGTAGTCTTAAGACAGAGTGACCTGCATCATTCATGATCTGATCTATCTCATAGGTTTTATAACTAGGTTTGTGCATGTTTATTATGCCATATAATTCTGCTTTTATCATGTCTTCCGAAAATGGAATGTTCCGCTGTCTCAGCCACTCCTTCATTTCATCTTTTCTACACCCCATTGTGGGACATTTTTGTAGTTGGACATTGTGATACGGTACATTGTCTATAATCAATACACTACGGGCTGGTATGTTAGGAATAAGTTTTTCCTGAATCCACTTTTTATAATTACTATAGTTCATTTCGCTATGATAATCTCCGGACTTAGTACCAGATTTGAATTGTAAACATGCGTTGTTTATGAAACCCATTTCGCCGCCTGCATGAACAATAATTAGCCTCGGCCCTTTGGACTTTGGACACTGGCGTGTGGAAACCTTCGATGGTATTGTCTCCCCAGTTTTTGGCATGGGTATGAGAGGAATGAATATAAGTCTCATCCATGTAAATTATGGGCCGATTTTCTTCCCTATAATGTTTAATATTCCTGAGAAAACTTCTCCGAAGCGCTTGTATATACGGTTTTTCCATTAGGATTTTCCTGTTATTCTTCGTTTTCCTCCGTCGAAATCCCATATCCATCATCACTTTTCTCAAAGTTTCATGTGACCCTGTATAAATATTGTTTTCTCTAAGTTTGTGTGTTATGTGTCGCAAGGTAGGGACTCGTTTTTCGGTGACATAAAAATTGATTATTATACGGCGAAGTAGACTTCTGTCAAGATCATCCAAGTTTGATTTTGGGGCACATTTCATTCCTTTGTTGTTAGGCGTCGAAAATGACGTAGCACCACCTTCTTCCACATTTTTCATTTCACGAGAGATCCGTTTTATAGTGCTCAAGCTTACTCCCGTAGCTAGGGCAGCGCGCTCCTGTACTTTTTTAAATCCTTAATAGGCTGATTTTGTATCTCGCTGCATAAAAAAGATTACATTCGCTATAACCTCCCTCGTTTGTCCAGACAAAACTTTGCCTTTTAATCTTGATTGAAAATCCATGTTAATTATTTAAACACTCAAATCAGTAACAACTTCCAGTACAGGAAAAAGAATCTCAACAGAATAGTTTTTGTCGCAGAGTGTACAACACCTTGCGTCCAGTTGTCACGAAATACTAATGATGAAATTTTGGTGCTGTCTAGTGCGCATCGGAGGTGGAGCCTAATATCGGGAAGACGGGGAAGACCAAGTCTCTAGCTATATTTGACGGGTTGTACCTGTCAAGGTCATTGCGGTCATCACCCGCAAGGGTTTCCCATTCCACGAAGTATTTATCCGCTTTGAACTTTAAATAGGACTGAACCTCCATATGTGATCTTGTTTCCGACGACTGGTCTCCATGGGAAACGTTTTGATGCGGTTTAATCAACCTAGGTCGGTAAAAAAACGACAAATAAAGGAGATGGTCCGAATATGGGCCATGCTGGTATTATGGGCTTTTATTGGCCCCCAATGTGTACCGACACAATATGTGGCAAGCTTAATCTTTGCAACACTGATCCGCGAACAAATGTCTAGCTTGGGCTTTCGAAAGAAGGGTGACGTAAAGATACAGTCAACAAGTTGAAATTTTAGTGTAGCCAGGGAGAACCACATTTCAATAGGGTCACTAACACCTCATTCTACACATACATTACAACTCTTAGATGCAAGTTTTATGGGTTCATTTAAGGCATACTATAGCGAAGAAATAAGGAAGGGGGTACGTATTAATCAGCATCCTGTTTCAGTTTTTGAAGTAGCTGAGTTATTAGGAAAGGCATTCCTAAAATCTCAGACTGCACAAATTGCTACGAACGGATTTCGAGTGACAGAAATGTATCCCTTCAATAGGCAAATTTTTTGTGAAGCTGATTTTATTATTGAGGAAGCTGAAGCAGTTAGAAGATGCAGCAATTCTAAAGACGTGTCTACCAACATCAATGATACGTCTTAAGATCAAAGTTCCTGTCGTGTGTCCAGTCCAACTATTGAAAATAGCAAAATTGCTAAATCTTCCATTAATAATCCCCAGCCCGAATGATCCTCCTGCATTTTTCGAGAATACCAATACATAACCTGGATGTTCTAAGAGTTGCCCTGCCTCTGCCCCTGCTCCACGGGTTCGCTAAAATCACTTAGGTTGGTGTCGCCTTTTGCGATTTCCCCAGTCCCTTCCATAAAAAGGAAAGTAACTAATCGTGGAAAAACGTCTTCTGAAATTATAACGTCTTCCCGGTACAAACGCGAATTAGAAATATCTGTTGAAAAAATAAAAAATAGTAGTGAAAAAGGAGAACAGAATGTGTTTTGCAAAACTTTGGTTAAGGGTAATTTGAAACCTAAAAAACGCAAGAAGAGTGTTGAATCGTCCGACTCTGAGAATGAAGGGGGTGATATATTTATTCCAGATGATGAAGATAATGACATGAAAAAATTTGGAGCCCGTCCTGAAGATGAAGATGCAACGTGTGTTTATTGTGGAGAACTTTTTTATGAAGACGCCAAGGGCGAGTTGTGGGAGAGCTGTCTGATGTGTCTTATGTGGCCACAGAACGCGGCGAATACATTTGCGATTTCGTTATATAGTTTTTTTACGTCACATTCTTTCAAAAAGAAAATATTTTTTTCAGTAATTAATTAGTAATAGTAATTAATTTAGCAAATTACAGGTTAATTAGTCCAAAAACACTATAATATATTTTCGAAAAACTAAATAAGCCCCATATTCGGACCATCTACTCTACCAAAACGGAAGAGAGTAGCATCACTCGCCCTACGTCACTTCCAAAATTGTAGGAACGACCCTTAGTCATGGTGCGGGCTTAGGACGCTTTTTAGGGGGGCTGGTCAGGGATGGTCGCCGGAATCATGTGCAGGAAGATGTCCATCTCGGGGCTGGGTATTGGTGATTGAAAAGTGAAGACCGGGACAACCGATTAAAAAAAAATATTAGTGGTCTATCTTGCCCGCCCAGGAGGGTGTTAAGGAACCCATGACCGCCTTCGCCTCGAAACCTCTCTTAAGTCCCGGAGCCAGACGCGTGTGCGTCATCTTAGATCCGCTCTTGGTGGAGGTAATAACTTTCCAACCTTTTACGGGAGTCATAAACGAATATGAGCAACAGTGATAGCAATTATATGTAATTGAATTAGAGGTCATCAGATTAATATTTATTTTATGAAAAGGAGAAAATATCCCCAATTTATTATTAATCATATGTCATCTTAAGGGCCAGTTTCACAAATTCATGTTATCTATTATCTAGCTGAAAGCTATATGTGCTTGTCTTCCTGACTCTGAAGTTCGTCAACTGGTCTGAATATTTTGAATTGAGTCAAAGTTTTTTCTGGTTACATAAATTATAATTCAGGAGATTTATTGCAACTGATATACATATTCAGATCAATCTCAATCATAAAATTAATTGAATATCTTCTTAGTTACGAAAGAAAACCAATAAATCACTACCAGCAATCCAAGACGCAAAAAGCAGCTCTGTCCCATACAACCATTGCAATTCTTTCTAGCCTATCTATCTCAATGAATATTCATTTCAGCCAATGACAATGTCGTTGCATAACCGTTTATTCGCCAAGAATGGACACTGAAAACAAACAATCTATAATTATTGATCGAATTATCGATTAATTACTACAAGCAGTGGGTCTGCTCGCTCGGTTTTGCTCGAGAACATGAGAAAAAATCTACTAGTAGCATATTGGCGGTGATTGTCGTTTGGTTTTGCGAACGAACGTGCGTCTGAAAAATGTCAAGGCCTACTAGGGACACCAGCCGGCGGCATATTGTGTCGGCGCGGCACTACGGCGCAGCCTAAGCCTAGCGGTGACTAGCAGTGGCACCGCCAATTCTGGAAAACAGGTATCATGGACATACCAACAACCATTTTTTTGATAACTGCTCAAAAATGTAAGTTCTTCTTTCACTATTATCCTAGTACCGCGTTCGACAACGTAGGCCAACTCCTATACACTGCAAACCAAATTTGACTGACGGCTTGAGTTCAATATGTACGTGAGAGAAGTATGTATATAAAGGGTGTTCAGATAGGGACGCTCGATGTTTGAACGGCGCGCGCGCCCAAACCGGTGGGGATACGGCTGTCAAATTTTGTGAGGTTATTAAGTTAGTCTTGACATTTAATCATGGAGCAGTACACGATTCAACAACGCGTGGAAATTGTGAAAATTTATCATCAAAACAGATGTTCGGTTCGTGAAACGTTCCGCGCATTGCGTCCAATTTATGGTGAGCATGGCCGTCCTGCTGAGTCCACTATTCGACGTCTGCTCAATAAATTTGAGAGAACTGGCTCAGTGGCAGACCAAACAACACCCGTACGGCAACGAACAGTAAGAACAATCGAGAATATTGCTGCTGTGCGAGAGAGCGTGCGTCAAGACCCGAATCAGTCATTGCGGCGACGAGCACAAGAACTTGCCCTTCCAAAGACCTCAACATGGACAATTATGCGTCGAGACTTGAAATTGCACGCGTACAAAATTCAATTGACGCAAGAATTGAAACCGCAAGACCATGGACAGCGCCGTACATTTTCCGCATGGGCTCTAGAGCAGTTGCAAGTCGACCCTGCATTTGCACGAAAAATCATCTTCAGCGACGAGGCGCATTTCTGGAAGAATGGGTATGTCAATAAACAGAATTGCCGTATATGGGCTGACCAAAATCCTGAAGTGACTTGCTCAATTGCTATGCATCCTGCTAAAGTGACTGTATGGTGCGGTTTCTGGGCTGGCGGCGTAATCGGTCCATATTTTTTTGAGGACGCTATGGGCAACGCGCTTACGGTCAATGGAGATCGGTATCGCGCCATGATTAATGATTTCCTGTGGCCTCAACTGGACGATATGGATCTAACAGACATCTGGTTCCAGCAGGACGGCGCTACGTGCCACACCGCACGCGCAACGCTGGATTTACTGCATGAAAAGTTCAAAGGTTTCATTATTTCGCGCGGCGGCGATGTGCACTGGCCACCAAGATCGTGCGATATAACGCCTTTAGACTTTTTCCTGTGGGGCTACGTGAAGTCTCAAGTGTATGCGGATAAGCCACAAACAATTGCAGCATTAAGGGCCAACATCATTCGCGTCCTCGGACAGGTAGACGCTGAAATGTGCGGAAAAGTGCTCGAAAATTGGACCATGCGAATGCACGCTGTACAGCGCAGTCGCGGTAGCCATTTAAACGATATAATCTTCCATACATAATGTCGTTGAATGCTATTTACGATCAATATAGACTTTTAGTGCTGACTTAAATTTTTTTCCTTTTTTTTCCATTTTAACTTTCGCGCGTCCTTATCTGAACACCCTTTATATCATATTAGAAAGAGATAGAAGCGAAGCTCATCATCGCGTTGCCTAGCAACGCTGACGCGACAAGTTGCCGCGCTGCCAATATGTCACACCATGATCGCCTCAAATTCTGCAGCATTCCATCATTAATTCGCTTGGCAATACCGCATCTTATTCATTCCAAGGCAAGGTTTCCACCTCCATGATCATAGATGAGCGATTTTGATCAGTACCCTTCTAGCGTTGGACTCAAGCCGTCAGACAAATTTGGTTTTCCTTGTATAGCAGTAAGAAATCGAGGCCAAACACAGCCCGGAGAAATACAACAAGTATCTGTGATACAAGGGTGTATAGATATATATTTGGAGTAGATAACGAAGCGGATACATAGCCACATGCCACCATAGATGTGTGCGTACACCGGTTATCGGTGCTCACAACATTCATTCTCTGGAAGAGGTTTAAAATTGATGATCGGGGAGGGGCGACTTGGGTGCTTATGCAGCTTAAGGCATCGCTTCTGAAAGCAAATGTTTATATTACAGCCAATTATATAGCCCTATATCTAAATCTAATTTGGTCACTAAAATCCAGTTCGTTTGGCTGTTGACTATGGTTTGTTCAATAAATAAAACAACTGTCGTCAAAGTTGACTCCAATGTTGAATGCCACACAAGGATTTATTTTTTTCGCGTTCGATGAATATTCAGAAAGAAATAAGTAAAATAAGAATAATATTTTTAAAACAAGCTTTCGTTCAGCTGTTAATAAAAATAACTAAAAACATAAAAGTATTTTTTTGCCGATTGAAGAAGTGCTCCTTCATACTTCTTAATATCTAAAGGTTTATGAAGCTCCTTCATCTTTCAAGTTTTCAAACAAAACGTGTTCCACTTAGCAGCAAGATGAAAAAGGTGTATAACACGTTTTTATTTCAAAACCTGAAAGGGAGGAGCTTCAAATATCTAGAAGTATAAATTCGGAAAAAGCGGTTTTAGATATTAGCATCTTTAGTTCCTCTAATAAAAAACGATCAGCTGAACAAAAGATTGCATTGAAAAATGATTCTTCTTTTATTTATTATACGACTTCGATCGATATAAAATTATATATTACGTAAATATAGGCCACCAATGTATACCTGTTGTTGTTATGTATTTATGTAGTTGTAATGTTTACTCATTTGTTCGAAAAAATAAACCAATTTCTGTGTACGGTTTTTCGGACGAGCGCATACGCAACAGAAAGTGCACCGTTTGAAAACAACCTGAAAGGAAGGAAAAACGGGCGCTGGCAAGTTTGAACCCACAGCCAGCTTTATGAGGTGGGTATGATTAAATTTGCCTCTAACAGTCGATTCTGAAGGTTGGTTGGCATCTAATTGGGTAGGCTGTCTGTCACGGAATGGAGGACATGTGGGTTCAAATGCGGCTAGTGTTGATTTCAAAAAAATTAAGCACACTTATCTATACTTGAATTATCTAATGTTAAAAAGCTGAAATTTGTTTTGGTTATTGTAGATGAGTATTTATTAACTCGATGGACTTGCGTAGTTTTATTGTGGAATTCCCATATTGCATTGCATAAACTAAACATGATGAGTGCTGATGAGCAGCCAAGAAGCACGAAATAGATACCCATGTTTAGTTTATTCAAGAGCAAGTAGATCACATCTACTTTACAGCTAGAATCGTCAGTCATCTGGCGGTCACGTGGTGACTGGGCTATTAAACGCGAGCTGATATCCCTAACAGTTCCAACTAATAGCAGCTATGCGCTGTCTTATTTCAATATTGCATTGTCATATAAGACGTTCGCCATATTGGATTAATACGTCGCTTTACTTAGCTCACCTTTTTATTAAACTTTCAAAAGATGGAGATTACGGTGAAAATGATGGACCGCTATTTTGTGGCGGCCACTGAACTGGATTTAGAATGACGCTTTTGTGGGTCACTAAGGAAATTATAAATCGTCATTTAGTCGAATCTGCCATAATGGATTCAAAAGGCTGTATTTGATTTATCGTGCGATGTATTGAGAACCAAGCTGTGTATGTAAATTTAGCTCAATTTTGTAAAAGTTATCTGGTTCAAAATTAAGTTCCAAGATTTGTCCCTTACTAAACGACGAATAAATTAAGTAAAAGCTTATAAAAAGTCTTAGGTAAAATAGACGTATGCGTTCATCTAGAGCTTTTTTGACCTGTTGGGCACAGAATTTCCATTACTGTCAAATCTTCATATATTTTTTGAATACTACTAATGATTTTTGTTTACCACGAGTAAATACAGAATATATATTATTACCCAGATTTTTGCTCAAGGAAAGCTGAAGAAAAAAGATTGAGCCTTTTCCAGTCAGCACGTCTATAATAACAAATTCTACGGCCTGATGGCCTGAGAGATCTTGGTATCAGTAGCCCAACAGACTGCTGGTGTGGGAAGGAATGGCAGATAAGTAGGTAGGAATAGAATAGAATGAAATAGTAAAATTTCCGAAGAATATGTACATACTTAGTACGGATATAGAAACAGGTCAGAGATATACAAATACAGTCACAATATACAACAACCAATGATAAATTACAAACATGAACAAATGGTAACAGTGAAGTAAAAAAATGCAAATTAATACAATCTTGGAGTGGATGCGTCAATGGCAATCAGATGTCGTTGTGGACATTGAAACTACCAAGTGGATTTATCTCTCAACCCTTAGATTCACAGAGAGGTAGACTGGAAGGTCTGCCCCTTATCAGGATGACAGATAGTTGTAGTAAACAAATACGAAAATGATTTGCAATTGATCCGAAATCTGACAACTTTATGTCGGAATTACAATACTAAGTAGTTTTGTACGCCACTGATTAACGCCAACTTTGCACGACCTCGACGTCAGCAGTGAAAGTGATTCTTTTGTTTCTTGAGTTTTTTACCACAAGAGGAAATTGATATTTGCAGTAATGTTTCATTGAAGAGGTATAATTTCAAAAAACTGCGTATCATTCTCTAATTGGCAATTCGCAAACTTTGCATGAATCTTTTGGACCGTCTTGTCAAGGTCAGTATTTGGCTGTAATGCTTTGGTAGCCTTGTTTATAGTCTCCAAAAAAACTAGGAGATAAACGTAATATGATGACATTGACTTTTCTTCTCAAGTGTAAGCGGAAGAGGTATCTCGCTATGAAAATACAATAGAAAATTATTCTAATGACACTCTTAGTACACATTTTTTGTAATTAATTGGATTTTGGGTTTAAAAAAGCACAGTTTCCTGTTATAAGTTGCCGACGTTTTGGAAAAACTTATTTGCTTCTTCAATGCTCTACAAAAAAAATTAAGACATGAACTTTACCTATACAATTAACGACTCAAATAATACTCGTAAGATCCAAGTAAAAGATACTTATTCCGTTTAAAAGGTTATACAGGGTGCGGCAGAGAGGATGGACGGTTTTAAAAAAACATAAAATAGTAAATTTTTACTCGAAAACCAATTTATTGATGGAATCAGGTTCACAAGGAAATAGCATTTGAGACAGTCAAGCGTGGAAAATCACATCCGGCATGTGGTGGCCGAAATCGTTGATGCAGTGATGGAGGCGTTCTTGGAAGTTCGCGTAGACTCTCTCCAACATCGCTCTCTCAACTTGGGCGACTTCCACGCGAATTTCGCCCTTCAATTCATCCAGAGTTCGGGGCTTGTTCACGTATAATTTAGCCTTGAGGTGTCCCCATAAGAAAAAATCACATATGGATAAATCTGGGGACCGAGGAGGCCAATGAACATCGCCAAACCTGGAAATAAGGCGACCAGGGAGGAGAGGGCGAATAACGTCCCTGGATGCTAGGGCTGTGTGGGCGATCGCCAGTTCACGGTAACATCACGACCATTACCGTCTCCGAAGAAGTAAGGGCCAATGATGCAAGTTTGCGATACAGGGCACCAAATCGTTACTTTTGGGCTGTGCAGCGGACTTTCGTGTAACTGTTGCGGATTTTCATTAGCCCAATAACGACAATTTTGCTGGTTAACCATGCTGTTTAGATGAAAGTGGGCTTCGTCACTCATAAACAAAATGAGGTTCTCATTTTGATCAGTGCTTCCATCTCACGTGCGAAGTTCATTCGTTGTGCATAATCCGGGCTGTAACTGTTGCACAATGGCCAATTTGTAGGGGTGAAAGCGGAGATCCATATGCAAAATTCGCCTTACCGAACGATCACTAAGGCGAAGTGCAGCAGCATGTTTCCGGGCAGATCGAGTCGGACTGCGAAGAAAGACCTGTCGAGCGCGTTCAACATTTTCAGGAGTTCGAACTGTTCGCGGCGCTCCTCGTGGTCTTCTGTTGATCAGTTCACCGCGCCTGCGAAGTGATTCAACCCAACGAAAGATGGTATTTCGAGAGGGAACAGCTCTAATCCGATGAATGTTGAAGTGGCGACGAAACTCACGCTGCACGACGATGACTGACTCATTATTTCGGACGAAACATTCATAGGCGAAAACGCGGTCCTCCACCTTCCAAGGCTCCATAACGACAACTGATAAAATAATGCTAGGATCTCACGAGTCAAACGGCACCCTCCCCACCTCTATTGTAGACGGAGGCGGAGAGTACTACCCATCCTAAAAACAAGATAACAATTCAAAACACATACACTCAAAAATAAAAATAAAACCACGATAAAATGACTAGATATATACTTAAAAAACGAATAAGAAAATCTTTCCGTGTTGGATTATTGGATAAAAAGAAACTGCATAATATGCTATATTATAGCGAACTCACCCTTTTACTTCGAAACTGTGGTGGTCAAAACATCATGCACATCTGAGATATGATTTAGGCTGGAACTGTTAAATATAACAGACGAAAGGCTGTCGTATCTATCATTCATCTTTGTTCAATTTTTTTGAGTACATGTTAAGAATTGCTATATTGTAAATGTAATTCGGGGATGAGTTTAAATAGCTAATTTCTTATAGTGTCTTAACGAAAATAAGTATTTTTGACTTCGATTTTATTATTTAAATTGTTAATTAATGTATATGTGAAGTTAGTGTTTTAAATTTTTTTTACAGCCTTGAAGAGGAAAATACATTTTTTCGAAACGACAGTAACTTTATAACAAGAAACTGTGCTTCTTTAGACTCTAGCTACAATGTTTAAGGGTTATTTACAAACGTACCTTCAGGATTGTGTCTCCTTGGATTTTACAATTTCCATAGATTTTCAAAGGGAATTTTTCAAAATTTTTCATCACCTATTTAATTTCCGAGGTATTCGGATTTTCTAAAATTTTTGAATTTTCAAAATGGTTAAAGTTTTCAAAAATCCCAAACTTTTTAAGATATGCAGGATTTTTAATTTTTAATAGTTTTCAAAATGGTATTTCCATCTTTCACATAACGATGCACTGGGTCTTACTCGTACCACCACCTTCTTAAGTATTTTGAAGTGAGTAGGTATTCATCTAGCCGTGAGGATGAGATGCTATAAAAAAGGCACAATGAGGCCTAAGTAGTGAGATTGTGTGATGTTGTCTCATTCCTTGCTGTGGTAATGACAACAGCTCATTATAGAATTATTGCATTAATTGCATTAACAAAGATGGAAGCATGATTTCTTGATAGGAACCGACATGGTATGGAATAACTAATATCAAAGTAGTTTGCTCCACTAGCTAAAACACATCCGTGGACTACCATTTACTTACGAATGTCGAGTGAATAGAGGATAATTAATAACGCAAGATTCTTGAAATCATGATCCTCGGATGTCTTTTAGCAATTCAAAACGTTCGCTCTGAAAGAGACTAAAATAGCGAGGATATTGGTCCTTACAATTATGGCCTACAATGTGAACAATACAAAAGACCCCGAAAAGCCAACCGGCTAACTGTCTATAGGTTCGAAGTTTCTGAACGAGCAGTTTCCAAGATAGCGGTTCCTATTACGCTCCCGAACTGCTCCGGAAACAATACATGGGCATAGAACACGCAGTGGAACGGTATTGGCGCTGAGCACTACTGAGTAACTCCTAGTAACTCAACAGGGTCACTGGAAAGCGATTCGGCAGCACAGATCTGTCAATGTGTGTTCCCCCAAAGCTTTTTGAAGAGCCAGTGCCAGAACAAAATACGTTCATATATTATCCAAACAGAAAAATGATTAATTTTCGAAAGAAACTGATCACATAGATAAAAAAAATGAAAAATAAGCACAGGGCCAAAAATTACTGCATTACATTTTCTCATGTATCCAACTCTATTTGAACATTTTTGTCAAAACATTGAAGGAAAGTTATCTTGATAATATCACAGAATTACATTTCAAAGCTAAAGCACGAAGAGCGCATTCTAAAGTCAAATCTATTCCACCTTATCACTTAATACACATGCTTCACACCGCTTTTGTGCAATAATTAGATATCATAACAGTTACGTGTTACATAAATCCGTATCACTTTCTGTTTCTTTCACAATGTCTGGTGAACCAGTTAATGTTTTAGTTTCATTTGTATAAATTTAGTCCGAATAGTTTTTGTACAAACTTTTGCGTCCACGTTGGTTACTCAATATGGCAGAACTGACGATGCTTGCAAATGCACACTTCATTGCGACTACGAGATCTAATCAAAATGGGTGAGTTCTGAACAGAAATGTCAAAATTGCGAACTTTCGGCTTTTGAAGAAATATCTATCGCTGAAATAACAAAAAAAAAATACTACTAGTCTTCTGAAATATTAAAATACAAAAATTTCATGAATGCGATCAAACTGAAGCTAGTTATTTTCAAGGTCGAAGACCACGGTCATAGACCGTTGTGCTACAAAGCTAGCAACATGCCTTTGTCCAGGGTGCTGACAAAGTACCTGGTCAAACTTCAAAAGGGCGTATCGCAGAATAAAGCTTGCATAAGCATAGATCCTAAAATGTTCCGTGTCCATGAATTTCGATTAAACATGGCATGTTTAGACGTATCGTGGAAAACTTAACTAGAATCAGCAAAGAAAAGTGCTTAATCAAAACAACACATTAACATAGCATTCTAGGCAGCCGGATTTCCTTTGAAGGGCCCTGGGTTTTGTTGACGCATTTTCCTAAATATTTGGGTACGACTGTACGTCCAATTTGTTTTCACAAAGCTGATATACGATTATTAGAAAATATTTTCTTTTTGAATGTTTGATACCCCTATTTCTTTTTAGAATCACCACTTCAAGTTTGGCCAGATGGGAAAGTGGAAAAGTTCACTTTTTGATTTAATAAAAAAAAATACAAAGTTAATGGAAAGAAAATATTTTATTACTATCAATATATTCGTAAATTCGGCGAGTTTTATTTCTCAAATATCATGCCGTCCAAATGTTTTCCATCCGTTCGGACATACTCTTCTAATCGCGCGCGCAAATTCTAAAACACTCTCTTGCAGAGTTCCGGAGTGATGTTTATTTCTCGTCGTATGTGGTCTTCAAGCTCTTCCAGTGTTCGTGGATTATTGGAATACACGTTTGCCTTTAGGTAACTTCGAAAAAAATAGTCGCATGGTGTGGGGTCGGGTGACCAGGAGGCCACTGAATGTCTCCAAACACCGATATAACTTCTTGAGGAATGCGTTTATGTTAAATCGACTTTCTGTTCTTACAATAGCAGCAAAAAAAGTGTCAATCAAGCTCTTGTATCGCTCGGAATTGACTGTCAATGCGTGACCGTTTTCATCTTCAAGGAAATACGGCCCAATAATACCGCTAGAGGATATGGTGCTCCAAACAGTCACCTTTGGACTACGTAGCTCTTGTTGATGTTTCTCTTTTGGGTTCGCTGGTGCCCAATATCTGCAATTCTGCCTGTTCACATAACCGTCTACGCGAAAATGTGCCTCGTCACTGAAAACAACGTTTTCGGGTCTGCGCTGCGTAGGAAAAAGATTCAACATCCGTTCAGCACAAGATTTCCGTGATACGTAATCAGTTTCCCTTAAAGCGTGGACTGATTAGATTTTATAAGGATGAAAACCCATTTATTCCTTCATTATGCCAAGCAGCCAAGCTTTGGAATGCTTCCGTACAGAACGCCTAGGATTCGCAATGACCGAATCACTTGCTCGACGCACATTTTTTTCGGTTGATACAGTAGGTGTGGGGCCAGGAATGGGTTGGCTAAGACTAGAGCCCTCACTTGGGGCATCTCTCGGTCGGCGAATGTTATATCGTGTACAAAATTTCCGAAGGGCAGCTGCGTATGAATCACCATTCTCAAAGTACCATTGTATACGGTTGACGCAAAATTCAAATATGAAATGTGAACTTTCCCACTGGATGCCCTGTAGGTATAATGAGATTCCACTGAAGTAGGGAAGCGATTCGAACGTTCGATAACAAAGCCATGAAGGGACGACTCGAATGTACAATACATACAAATTTTAAATCACTGATACACAAATACTTTTGAATACCATCGTTGATACATTTACTTTATGTAACCCAAAGAGAGCCTTGACAAAATTTATATCTTTTAACTACCTATATGTTTGAGTACGATGTGGAACATCAAAAACCAAGTCAAAAACTTGGAAAACAATGTTTGCGCATTTTTAAGATGCCGACACCTCCAAAACATGTAAACTTTTACCAAAAATTATTAGCATGTTGTAACCTAAAAGAAAGTTACGGAATGCCTGAGACTAATGCTTTTTGTTAAGAATTCCGCCGTTGCTTGACCGATTTTTAAAAATGAAGCATCCTGATTCAGCAACTACTATGACTACACTATATACATTGTTCTTCGGACTTCATGATCGGTGCAGAACATCGAATAAACTTAAGTATTAGGAAAAGTTCACGATCACAAAACGTCTCTCGCCTATTCGTGGCAAATACCAGGCACAAAACATTATGGAATTTGACCACGGATAAATTTAATGAAAATTCGTAAAGTAGGTAATAGCGTTCGTGTTGTGCTGTTCAAATGTTCCAATGGGTTCAAATTCCGGGAATGCTTTCTGTTGAGTTTGGCGCCTTAGCCCCCTGGATAAGGATAAGCTTGCACCAGTTTACAAAAACTCACTCGTCTTTATTATATTTATAGGCAACGATATAATAAAAATCACGTAAACACATTCGATATATTCAGGGTGTCCCAAAGAAAATGGAATGCAGTTCATTAGAAAAACTATGAAAGATATTCCAAAAATGATTTGCGCAGCAAGATTGACATCTTATAGGTATGTATTTCTGGATTACTTAGAGATTCAGTGGTGGAACAACAACCATGTCGTTACTGAAACAGGATATATCATTATGTATAATCTGATAATCGTTGTAGTAGAGCAGTATTGAACCTTAACCCTTATAGAAACGCGCATCTGATGCTGTAAAAAATACGGGACGTTCCATTTAGAATTGGTGTACTTTTTCATCCTCCTTCCTAAATTCAATATAAAACTACGCACAATGGCAGGCGTCAAAGCCTTCGAGGATAAGAACTTCTTCAGACAATTGATAAAATAACTAAATAAATTACTATCAAAATCCTACAGCATGTTATAACAATCATTTTGTATGGTATTTCCAAATATTTAATATAGTATATGGTGTTTCATTAAAAAAAACACCACACTTCCCAGGCGCAGCAGCAATTGTATATTTCTAAACAATTTAGAGATGCATACCTGAATCTTGTTGCTCAAACCATTTCGAATATCTTCTAGAGCCTTTCTATTAAATAACTGTCCATTTTCGTTGAACCCTGTATATATTGTGTGTTCACGTGATTTTTATTATATCTTCAAGTTCCTTGAGTTTACCATAAATAAAATTGTGCAGGCATACCCTGAATCTTCAATAGAAAGCATTTCTGAGCTTTGCGGCAATTGGTACATTAACTAACACTATAGGGATTTTCTTTGAAATTGGCCGGTGGTCAAATTCCACATGTTTTGTGCCTGGCACTTTGTAGATCTAGTGCAAAATGCCCCAACCACTCATTCCTGCTGTACCTAGATACACATTTACTTCTCTCTGCTATATGCAAAAGTGTCATAACATTATCCAAACTGTAACCTTTGCAACATAACAATCTCGACAAAGCTTATAACAGTAGTGAAGTCATAAAACTATGGTAGCTGGCGCGCTGACCAAATAGATGATTAGCAAAGTTCAAAGGTTCATGAGACCGCAAAGGTCAGGAAACAACAGGACAATCTGCATTTGCCAAGCCGCAGCCCGGCTTAGGAAGTATAGAAAGCGTTTCTATAGGCAACAGCGTCTCGGCGCAAGATTAGTTGCTAACCCAAGTTGCTTACAACCACGGTCTGCAGCTTGGAATATGAAAAGTGTTATAGGACGTAAATCCTGTTAATATAGAATCTATTTCTTCGTGTTCTATAATTGTTTCACACTTCGTGCTGGGTGGCCAATATATGTATATCGAGAACTAAGAACGTTTGTAAGCGGCATAGTAATATAGCTCGATACACGGCTCTAACCTGAGAAATAGAATGTTTTCCAGGAATGATGAGATGACATTGAAATGGAACAAAATAATATGTGGCAACAGTGACCAGAGCAAGAAGTACATCCAAGAATACCACATGAAGTTCCTATAAGCATAGGTACTACACTGTTCAAGACCAAGATGCAGGGTGCCACTGATGAGACTCATCATATAAAAAAACAGTGAAAATCATATTGTAACCCTTTCATTCAATTTCCATGTAACAATAATAGGTAATGCATTGAATATACCTAACAACTGTATTATCTGATATTACACGCATTATTGCACACCAAAATCCGCACTAGAGAACTTTTGAGTGACTGTATTCCCACCTGGAACCGAAAATATACCAAAAATCAACCGATAATTTAATAATCAACCCAGGACATCGACCAAATTCAATTGGATTAATTGTCTGTTACCGATTATCGATCGCCACCACTGACTACAAGAAGCGCAACTTTCATCTGAATATACTTAATAATGCAGCCGAGTATTGCACTTTTCCTCCATCTTAATCCATAATACCCAATAACTCGTGATTCACGATACTTTATTCCGCATATTTCTTCAAAATGCCTTAACTTTTTGTTGCGTTCACCACAAGCATCAGACTAGCAATTTCATACGTAGGTATACCGGCGGTTGCTAAAAGTGAAATGAGGAACTACGTGGCAAAGATTGATGTTACAATGTGCCAGCAGTCAATTCAATACAGACATTATTAGTAAGATCGTTATTTTCTTGATACTGCTGTATGTCTATGTTGATGATAGTGCTATTATCGAAGCTGTAATCATTTATCTGCGATGTGGACACCGCTTATACATTAAAGAACGATAGCTTGACAAAAATGCATTTTTTGTGCATTTTATTGTGCATTTTTTCTCCAATCGGAACTTGTTAACAAATATCTTTGATTTTCTTGAAACCAAGTTTCACATAAGTTGAGCTTTCGAGAAAATATTTTTCGAAAGGAAGAAATGATAAGAATAAAAGTAATCATTCATCCATAAAAGTGGAATATTCACATACAATTTCAGAGCTGTACCAAAAATCCACAATAAATTACACAAAAAATGCATTTTATGAGAAAACAAAATTAAGAACGATGTTTTTCAGTCATCTCAGTACACATCATGAAGTAATCAGATGAAGAGGATTTAGAATACTGTTTGCAAACAGGTAGTTGAAAAAAGAAGTGAAAAAGGGGACTTGCGGCCTTAATGGTTCAAATGAAAATAACTTGGTCATTTTAATTCTTTACTTCGGACCACTAGCAAATGTTTTGTATGAAGTTGACGCTTTGCCGTAGTTTTATTTTTCCTTGTTCTTAGCACCTCACCAAAATCCAGCATTTTCATGTATAACTATTCAAAAGAAAATAGCTCTCTTGTCAGGCTCATGAATGAAGTATATATGTGCAGCACCTTGTCAGAAAAAAGTAGCTGATTCTGACTTCAAACCAGAGCGAATTTAGTTATACACGTATCATGACGCGATAACACCACTATTATTTGCCCTGCCTAAGCATCTGGTAAGCTATAAGCACTTGTCACATCCTTGATACAGCTAATGTCATCTGATGGAGGCCCCAGTAGTGGGAAATGTAGGATTTTGGCAGGGGTAGCCAACTCCATTATGTTGTACCGAGCCCCTATCTATGATAAGGCCATGAGGAAAAATAAATATAGCGAAAAGAGGTGCTGTGCGTGGTCTGCACTTACAGAACGGTGTCAAGCGACACACTGCTGGTGGTAAGTGGTATTCCACCAATTGACTTCCTAGCTGAGGAAAATGGCGCCGAAGGCAGTAGTGACGAAATGGAAGCGCTTTTTGTCAGATGTCAGGAGAGAAGGAATAAAACTGGTCATGGTGCAACTATAAGGCTGCTACCAGATATTCAACCAATAGTGAGAGGAATGATGCTGAGCAAGGTGCAGGATGACAAAAATACACCAAGGAACCAACAGTAGGTTCCTACTTGTGCATGTACATAAGTACATATATGTATGTGTATGCACGCCGCTAAAAAAATAAGATAACTAAACACCTTTGATACGAAAGCTTGGCGCAACGCTGCCCACCACGACGAATAGCTGCAGGCATCACTGTGGTGGAAAGGTAGCGAACGACTAAGGGGGCTTAGTGAATATGTCGCATTTCTGGATAATCCGCACTTCGGGCAGGAACGGTCGATAGGGCAATACTTTCCCTTGTCAAAAAAATCAAACGACGATCCGACCTAGACACCTAAGCAGTTGTCCGCGATTTCTTGGGGATGCCTTAACCCACAAGCTGAGTTCAATTGAGCTGAACCTTGCTTAAATCGGTCTATTGTGTAGTCGAGACACTGAGAATGTCAATCCGTACTACATTTAAGTATAACATAGTCTAATAACTTTTCAGTTTTAGTTACGCTACAAAACTTGATTAGAGAATGTTGGATGCTTGGTTATTTCTGAATATCCAATATGGTAGTTTTAAGTCTCTTCTGTTTACCGATCTCGAGAATATTATAACGACAATCTACTTGCACTTTTTTGGAATGTTATCCGACATATCGTTATTGTTTGATATCTACACATTACATTACATTAAATTTATTAACAATGACTTTATAATTAAAAAGGTACAAAATTCTCCATAGTAAATCAGATGCATTCTCAAAAGATTTGATGCTATTTTGAGCCCGCCATTTTGTTTTTAAAGTTTGGTATCTGATGCTTGATTAGCTACCTCAGAAACTCAACGGTTTTGAAGTCGGATAAATATCACAAAACATTGGCCGCTATTTTGTTTATAGACGATCTGACTACATCTGATACATATCAGCGACCGTGAAAACCAAACATAATCAAGTTTTGTTCAGATCAAACAATATATTGTATATTGGCCACGTTTTCGTTTGCCACTGTGCGTCTGTGTCAACGAATACTGAAGTGAAAGGAACCATAACGCTGTTCCTGTCCTCAAACAAACATGATCAAGTCGTATACCTCTTTTATTCAGTTTCAAGGAAAATGAGTACATTTAGTTTTAAACAGCTTACAGATAACTACAATTTTAAATGGTCGAAACTTACTGGTGTCATTTCCATGTGAACAGCTACTCAAGAGAGTACTTGGAGTTTTTGACGTCAGAGACATTACTCTTAATGGCGTCTACAAAACGATAAAAATGTCTCAATCCACCGGTGAATAAGTTAATAAATGACAGAACGTGCGGCAATATATTCGCTACTTTATAGATCCATTTAGAAGTCGATAAAAATGCGAGCCTATTAAAAAGCTTGCATTCATCCAGTTCCATATTGAAACGGTAAAGAAATTGACAATAAAATTAGCCAGCGAACAAATATGACATCAGAGACGTATCCAGCCATACCCCATCATCAGCAAATTGGCCTTTGTGATAATTTGTTACTGCTCGAAAATACTGTATCGTTTTTCTGGGTTCTTTTGGGTGTGGATTAAAGCATTGGATTCCACAAAAAGAAATGCACTAATTAATTTAACTTGACTGGATAGAATATTATTTATGTACACCACTATTTATGTCTGATTACTTATTTACAAATTATTATGTCTCGGCCATTCACTCTACCCTGCTTCCCTCTCCCGGCCGTCGAGTTATATAGTCCGCATCGCAGGGACTCGTTGATTCGAGAAGGTTCCGTTGAGCCACATAGCGGCAGTCCAGAATCTTCGAGGTCACGTCGATCTCGGAGAAAAGTCCGTGGCATGGCCTCAACAGATGTCGCCTGCAGTACTATTCATTCTTGTTACAATACGATGTGCCCACAGTAGGGTCATTCAAAAAAAATTACAATATTTTCATTGACAAATAGCACTGGAAGCTTCAAATGCCCACCAAAATATATGATGGACTAGCTTGACGATCAGAGGTTAGGTTTTCCTATGGCTGGCCGGGCTGTTGCCGGTTTGACGCTGACGGTGGAGATTTTGGTACTTACAACGGCAATTGATTGCAAAATCATGCATATAGCCTTCCGCGTTCATTAATTAGTGAGTTTACAAATTTTAGCGTCTCTCCGTATTGTGGGTGCCAGACTGGATAGACAATTACATTTATACAGGGTGTTCCTTAATGATGTGCAAATACTTAAGGGTGTGAATCTACATGCACAATTATTGTTAGTTTGCTTTGCAATGGTCCAAAAATGTTTCCTTACAAAAACTCGGGGTGGTGAAGTTTTAGGAAAAAACTGGAAAATAATTAATTCATTCAGAACCGCTCCAGTTATTTCACTGATATTTAGTACGTAGTGAAAGTTAATAAAGTTGCATATTTTTTAATGCAAATAAATTTTTAGCTTTAACAGTGGCGTGCCTACGGGTATTGACTTCGACATTTTTTAAGAAAGAAATGGTACTCCAGTGGTCTTTACCAAATAAAAATTAATTTTGAATTTCCTGTTCAATTTAAAACAAATGATCTCTCCTGAGTTGCTTTCCTTTGATGCGCCATTTTTGAGTAAAAAAATAAAAACCATTCTATTGTCTAACTTGCAAAATTATTATTAATTTAATTGGAAAAATTAAACACATTAGGGGTGATGAGCAACAACAACTGACAACATAAACATAACATCAAAACCAATGAAATGATTACAAAAATTGTTGAAAAGAGCCCCCTTCACTTAGTATGCATGCTCCTGCCCTCCTTTTCATGGAATTGAGCACTCGTTAAAATATCACTGGAGTGTTTTTTATTCTATCATAAGCTGCAACTATTCTTTCACTTAATTCCTCTACAGTGTTAATGGAACTTGTGTACACTAGTGTCTTAAGATAGCCCCACAAAAAGAAATCTAAACTGTTGAGGTCTGGGGACCTTGGTGGCCATTCTTGCGGCCCACAGCGGCCAATCCAACGATTTGGATAAACAGTTTGTAAATAATTACGAACCGCTACACTGAAATGCGCTGGTGCACCATCATGCATGTACTATACCACATATTGTTTCTTATTACTAACGGAACATCATGAAGCAGCAAAGGCAACTGTTGCCCATACGTTAACCGAAAATTGCTGTTGGAAATGGGTTTCGGTTACGGCATAGGGATTTTCTTCTGCCCACAAATGATTATTGTGGAAATTATGAATGGCATTTCGAGAAAAATTAGCTTCGTCCGTGAACAGAATCATTGATTGAAGTTTCGGATTTTGTGTAACTTTTTCAAGATACCACTGACAAAACTTCACACGCCTTGGAAAATCAATGGGAAGTAATGACTGTACTCTTAAAATATGTTAAGTATATAAAAAAAAATCCACTAAAATTCTCCAAACAATGCGATGGAAAATATTTAAGTGTCTCGCGATCTCCTCGTACTCGTTTCAGGATGTTCTTCGACTGCTTCCTCAATTTCAGGTGTTCTCACACTTAGAGGTTCTTCCTTCAGATGTCCCTTTTTGGACAGAACCAGTTTCAACAAGACGACGATGAATATTAGAAAATGTTCGACTATCTGGCAAAGCACGAACGGGATATGTCTGGTGATAAATCGGTCATTACCGTCAGCAAGGCCATATACGTAATGCATTTCCGCCATTTATGCATTTGAATAATTAACCGTTATTAAGATTGTAAAAACTAAATAATGGAAAAGATGTCACAGCTAACAGAATTGAATAACAGAGACTTGTCAGAAACCAGTGACATATTCCAGAGCAACTAGATATTTATTGCTAAATTGCATTCTTCAATTATTACATTAATTTTCTGCTTAAAGTCAATATCCGTACGCACGCCACTGTTGAAGCTAAAAATTATTTTTGCACTAAAAAATATGCATTTTTTTAACTTTCACTACGTACTAAGTGTCAGTGAAATATCTGAAGCGGTTCTGAATACGTATATTATCGTATATTAATTAATTTTCATTTTTTGCCTAAAACTTCAACACCCCGAGTTTTGTAAGGAAACATTGTTGTACCATAGTTTATAAAGCAAACTAACATTAATTTTTCATGTAGATTCACACATCAATATCATTAAGGAACACCCTGTATATAGAGTAGAGGATCCTGGCCCACTCAGTGTTAGGGTACAGTTTGCCAGATAACATAATATATAAATGTACCTTACCCGCCTAACGACATTAAAGATTGCATTGCTAATAAATGCACAGTATTATACTTAAAGTAAAAAAAATACCATACAAATCTAAATCAAGACGACCACGCTTAGAAACGAATGTCAATTGCAGTAAATGCACGTTGCAAATGCCCTATTCATATACGGTCATACCAGCTACTGAGCGCTTTCACGCCAGACACATCATGTCACATTTCATTATGATGTTTTATTCCAGATCGGTTTGGTCATCTTGTCGTGATTTTGGTTACGAACATCTTTTTCATTTATAATAAGTAGGAAAGTACCGATTATATTCACCAAATCAATAAATAAATCCAGCAGACAGACTATATAAAAGTACCACACAAAACAGGCGATACACATAAATATGTTCAAATCCAATGGTGTATAAACAGTGACGATTGTGGCCTTCAAAAATATATTCTCTAAGGCAAACGTGAAAAAACGTTCGTTTCCCCTTAGACATATAAAATGACTTAAAAATATATTTATCTGTTAGGGAACGATTTACAATGAATTTCAAAAAATGCAATTCTTATATATCTATGTTTTCACTGTTTAACACCATACAAGCAAAATTCAAAATAAACCTTATCGACGTTTTCAATACTTTCCAAATGACCACATGTGTTGAAGCTCTTTCTCTCAAAACTGTGAGTAAAAAAATGTTTTCAGCAAATGTGATTTTGCAATATGACCGTTTTTCTTATTGGCCACCTACATTATAGAAATTATGAATTAAACTTGAACAGTTTCTTTGGAGCGTATGAGTCAAGTAGTTTAGGAATTAATGATCTTAAAGAGTTATCGGATGAATATGCGTATGACATGAATTACCTTATGATTGACTTAAAGATGGAATATGGTAATAACAACAACATTTCAATAGTATTGGTAATTCTACATTAACACTAAAAATATTCTCGGGAGGCAGATCGCGTACCTATCGGCAGTGATATGTTCTCGCTACCAACTTACGTATCGGGGAGAGGCAACTTTTCCAGGTTCACTACCGTCAGGGCAGGTAAAGAATATTTATGGATTAATTGTATGGACCTGTTTGACTGACTTTTTTCTCAGGGGGTCTAGTTTGTGCTGAACATATTGCTTTATATACTGATAAGGGCGTTGCTTCCTACTTGACGCCATGTTTTTTTCAACAAACTCGTTTTTATAAGACAGTGATTTTCGAATGAAATTCGAAAATGGTTAATATTTTGTTTTTTTTCTCATATACCTCTGTTTCAATCGTATAATAAAAAGTTGATGTCTGGGTCGTACTAGCATACTATGAAAAAAACTTTTTTTAGAAAATTGACTCTGAATTTTTCTATTTTTTTGTTCCACTTGACTCTTTTAAGACAAAAATGTAACAAGTCTACACTGTGTCTGGTGGTAATATTCTATGAAGCTCAAGTAAGAACAACC
This sequence comes from Acanthoscelides obtectus, assembly GCA_963669975.1. Classification (NCBI taxonomy): domain Eukaryota; kingdom Metazoa; phylum Arthropoda; class Insecta; order Coleoptera; family Chrysomelidae; genus Acanthoscelides; species Acanthoscelides obtectus. The sequence continues at coordinate 42,720,696 of CAVLJG010000003.1, forward strand.
ATAAGGTTAAAACATAGATTTTCCACACAAACTGGATAAAATAAGGATATACAGAAACTAACAGAACAAATTTCGTGCTAACATGAGAATGTGACGTGAAACGGTTTTAATTTGACATAAGTCCCAAAAGCAAGAATACCATTTCTTGCTCAAGTGATTATTTGGTCTACATCATTTTGCAATTTAGATTCGTACTGAGAGGTAATTATTAATTATTCAAATCATTTCAGAAATTCAAATTAACTACGGCTCTGTATGAAATGTGCTAATGAGGAATGCTGGTGTGTATGAAATTGAAAGCTTTGACATGTTTCGGTGCGAGTAAATTAAATGTATCAATATGAAAACAAGAATGCCTTGCAGCTCGCTTACATTTTGCATATCCTGCATTAAGTAGAAATTTTTCATGCAGAAGGTAATATGACTGGCTGAGTAAATTGATGGGATATTTATGTCGGATAAAGTGTGTTAATAATCTAGCAGCGACATTCTATTTACCCTGCTGCTTAAATAGTCGTAAGAAATCACATCGTAGCAATGTCATCTACATTTCTCTCTTAATGGCAAAATTCATTCGACAAACGCTGCTTTTCTAGAAGGTTCCACTATCCACATCTATTTTTTAAATCAGTTAACAAGCTAAAATTCAGCGTGATGAAATTGATGCAAGAGTATTGTAATAACAATATGTAAAATATATATAAAATATACAGGGTGACTTCGAAGTTGAGTCATTTATTTTAACAGTGAGTAGATCTGATCAAAAGAAATGTTTTTTTCCTTTACCATTTTTCTGGTAAAATTAAAGTAACAAAGTTATAGCCCTTTGGAAGTTTGAGTACCGCCCTGCCTATTATATGCTCGTGTTTGGCGACAACGGATATAATCTGCCTGACCGGTTCATCACATCGGAAACAAAAAAGCGAAAGAATTTGGAACGTTTATCTCGATGTTTTTCATCAGTCGATAACGCGTAAGTGAATAGTAGTGTGTTGTGTGGTTCAAACGAAATCAAAAATCGCACATGTTTACGAAAATGCTGAACTTGTGGACATGATTCTTATTTACGGGGGGGCAGTCTTTACAAAATGCTTCCGGATGCATCACGGATTTATGCGAATCGGTTTCCCAATCGAGTGCAACCAACCCCTCGTGCCTTTGTTAATGTAGTACAAAGGGCTCGTGAATCAGGTGACTTAAGACCTCACAGGTCAGGGCATGCTGCTCCAAGACCGCACGATCAAATACAGGTCCGCACTGAAATACTTGTCGGGACGATACTTTATTAAACAAGGTAACATTTTTTTTTTATTTATTTTTTTATTTTTACACACATATTTTGGTTTATCTTCCTTCTACAATCATTATCTGAAAATTAATGACTCAACTTCAAAGTCCTGTATATAAAATATATGTATAATATATAAAATATGATATATATATATATATATATACAGGGTGACTTTGAAGTTGAGTCATTAATTTTCAGATAATGATTGTAGAAGGAAGATAAACCAAAATATGTGTGTAAAAATAAAAAAATAAATAAAAAAAAAATGTTACCTTGTTTAATAAAGTATCGTCCCGACAAGTATTTCAGTGCGGACCTGTATTTGATCGTGCGGTCTTGGAGCAGCATGCCCTGACCTGTGAGGTCTTAAGTCACCTGATTCACGAGCCCTTTGTACTACATTAACAAAGGCACGAGGGGTTGGTTGCACTCGATTGGGAAACCGATTCGCATAAATCCGTGATGCATCCGGGAGCATTTTGTAAAGACTGACCCCCCGTAAATAAGAATCATGTCCACAAGTTCAGCATTTTCGTAAACATGTGCCATTTTTGATTTCGTTTGAGCCACGCAACACACTACTATTCACTAACGCGTTATCGACTGACGAAAAACATCGTGATAAACGTTTCAAATTCTTTCGCTTTTTTGTTTCCGATGCGATGAACCGGTCAGGCGGATTATATCCATTGTCGCCAAACACGAGCATATAATAGGCAGGGCGGTACTCAAACTTCCAAAGGGCTATAACTTTGTTACTTTAATTTTACCAGAAAAATGGTAAAGGAAAAAACATTTCTTTTGATCAGATCTACTCACTGTTAAAATAAATGACTCAACTTCGAAGTCACCCTGTATATATAACTTGAGACGTGGTCATTGTCGTCTAGACCAGTTAGGTGAAAAATTAAAGCTTCCGCCTTTTGTTGGGTACTTCGACAAAAATTTAAGCAAGGAGGACTCTTGATACTTTTTTTATTCTCTCTAGCTTTCAATGGACTTTGCCATCATCATCAGGAGCTGCAATTACATTGATAACAGTAGCAACAATAGTGTAAAATGAATTTAAATTAACTTACAGTAGTATGTGAGGATGTTGCTAATTGTTGTTTACGTTCAGGATGAGGGAAACGCCCAGTAACATGGTGAAAGCTGAATAAATGGTACAATGGTCAAAATTATATAAAATACACACAGCTGTATGACAAGAATAAGTTAGAAACAGATTAAACATTTTTAGAACATGAAAGCATTACATCGTGAAGCCACTTGATGATTGCACAAAATGGTGGGCATGGAATAATGAGTAAGATGAACCTTTTGACAGATGGCCGAAGGTTATCAGTGTCTGTGTAGAATGATGGAACGAATTCTTTTGTGGGCGTGTGCTACGTTGCCAAATCACTTCAGATGAAATGTGTTAGGTAAGAAATTGTCAAACCGACCAGAGGCAGTTGAATTGACTATATTTTATTAATGGGCAATTAAATTAACAGTTATTATTTAGTTCTGAGGGAAAAGTTATAAAAATTGAATGGAATCGAGTTTATTGGTGGAATAGACCAAGAAACAGATTCCATTTATGGTTGTGAAGAGTCAAAATTTGGGGAGATGTGTAAGTGCTCCAATTTTTCGCAGTTTAGCAAATATGAGTGAATGACACTCAGTTGCTTAACATCTGCCTTCTTATTGATACAGTTGTCATTCCTGGAAATGTCCCACTTTTTCATTTCCATCATTTTCAAATTTTAAAAACTTTTTCCTCACAATTAAATAATAATTGTTAATTTAATTGCCCATTAATAAAATATAGTCAATTCAACAGCCTCTGGTCGGTTTGAAAATTTCTTACCTAACACATTTTGAAAATCACATCATCTGAAGTGATTTGGCAACGTAGCACACGCCCACAAAAGAATGCGTTCCATCATTCTACACAGACACTGATAACCGTCGGCCATCTGTCAAAAGGTTCATCTTACTCATTGTTCCATGCCCACCATTTTGTGCAATCATCAAGTGGCTTCACGATGTAATGCTTTCATGTTCTAAGCATTTTTAATCTGTTTTTAACTTGTTCTTGTCAAACAGCTGTGTGTATTTTATATAATTTTGACCATTGTACCAATTATCCAGCTTTCACCATGTTACTGGGTGTTTCCCTCATCCTGAACGTAAACAACAATTAGCAAACATCCTCACATACTACTGTAAGTTAATTTAAATTCATTTTACACTATTGTTGCTACTGTTGTCAATGTAATTGCAGCTCCTGATGATGAGGCAAAGTCCATTGAAAGCTAGAGAGAATAAAAAAAGTATAAAGAGACCTCTTTGCTTAAATTTTTGTCGAAGTACCCAACAAAAGGCGGAAGCTTTAATTTTTCACCTATATATATATATGTAGGTGAATATATATATACATAAATATAATACTATAACATATTTTAGAGCAAAGGTGGTAGTTGAAATTTCAATATGGCGTTTGGGCGCCACCTTAGAACATTTTTTAAATGGAACCGAATTAAATTAGTACCTTAATGCGAAGGCTCTTATGTACTCAATACCGCAAAATGTAAAGTTACTATCTTCCAGAATCCAGAGGGCCAGACTGGCAGGTTGTCAGAGCTAAGCGTTTTTGCAAGGTTTTGACTTGATCTGTTTTTTAGTTTCTTTGTGTGGGGCAAGTCTTGAAACTGGATTTTGAACCATTTATTTTCCATATGATATGGGTAACGAACGGAAGGGCTTGATGAGATAAACAGAATAAGCAAAGTGACGTCATCGTAAAGTCATCAAAATATCGGTTTGTCATTATATGGTTTATATCTATCGAAATTGCATAATGCAAATAAAGTAAGAACTAGAGATAAAAGAAAATTATAATTGAATATAAGTTACTAAACTAGTTGTTCATAAATACTGAAAAGTCAGAAATAAGTATATCAAAAAAATAAATTTTTAAAAATAAGCTTCTATTTAGTTGACAACAAAACTAACTACAAATTATAAAAAAAATATTTTTTCCGATTGGAAGCATTTTAACAATAATGAAGCTCCATCATCTCAAGTTTTCAAATACAATCCTGGTACAGTATATATATCAACAAGCTTTTATTTAAAAACATAAGATGGAGGAGCTTCATTATAATTTAACTATTTCCAAAAAAATAGTTCATTTTATGAACACAGTATATCAATCTCTTCTTGCTAGTATTTATGAAAGAATGTCTCAAACATAGTAAAGAATGAGGTATCAGGTGACTACCCATTCTATTCAAGAAAATACAGTTGTAATATGGAGCTCAGTCGCTGTCTTGAAGTTTTCAACTGTCACTTTTACGTTAGAACGCAGCATACAACGAAAACTAAATTTGTCTGCCGGCTTGAGTTCAATGTGTACGAGGCAGAACCGCAACAAGTGTGTGTAATCAACACATGTTAGAAAGAGATAGAAGTCAAGTTCTAACTACTACGGAATCCACTTCTATAATGTTCTTCCTGCGGCACTCAGAATATCTGGCATCGTCTCATTTAGGAATAGAATTAAAGCGTACCTTATCCGGAAATCTTTTTACAACTTCGAAAAATTTTTAAGTAATAACTTTTTGGATCTCTAATGTTAGTGTTGCAGTGTGTTTGTTTACTTGTACTCTATTTGTTAATTTATTCGAATGTGCTTATTTTATAGTTTTGTATTTATTTTAAATTCATAATACCTTTTTACAGTTTTTCTGTTAGTGTTGTTTTTTTTAAATTCACTGTTCATGTTGTTCTTTTGAACATATTTTATTGTTTTGGAATTTTACACTTTCGCGTATTAAATTTTACTTTGACCTGTGTAAGCACGCAAGTGTATTTAGCACCAATAAAGAAATAAAGAAAGCCAGCTGAAGGGCCAAAGCCATCATCATATTGCCTAGCAACGGTGACGCAATCTGCCACGTTGCCAATATATGACTCCAGAAAATGTTCGCACAGGCTTCTACAATAGGTTAGGCTACTATCAAACCCAAGAAGGAGGTCTGCTCCAATATTTAATTGAATATTTTGTTTTCATTTTGATTAGAATAGTTTCAATTTTGACGCGGCTTAGTGTTTTAATTTATTTTTTAATTATCTTTGATTTCCACGGATGGTGATAAGATCAACACATCTTGAGTAACACTGCCTGCGTGTTCGCAGGTGAAAACCTTTTCGAGTCAGGACGACAATCTCAAATGAGCGCTAGGTGGATACTGACCAAAACCGCTATCTATCATGGAGGTAGAAACCTTGAATTAGAATGTACGAGATGCGGTGTTGCCAAGCGAACCAATGATACAATGTTACAGAATTTGTGGCGAGGCTGACCTTTTATTCCGACCTTAAATGGAGCGCCGTTAGGACCAACGCGGAATCGATCGTAAACAGATTCTACACCATTATTTGGGAGTAGAGAATATGCTAACGCATATTTTGAAACATCTTAATTCATAGAACTGGTGTAAGATATTGGCGACGCGGCACATTGCCGCGCCAGCGTTGCTACGCAATTCGGTAATTAGCTTCGCTATTCAGCCGGCTTCTATCTCTTCCTGATATATGTGTCTATATTAACTTCTTTCTCGTACACATTGAATTCAAGCAGTCAGACAAATTTGGTTCTCAGTGCATATGCGCAAATTTCATCAACCCAAATTTCAGCATGTTAACTCGATGCATTCTAGAAATAAGATAGGGGGGGCTTGTAAAGAGGACTGTATACTATTACAACTAAGAGGCTCTGTGTATATTGGCACACCGCTAAGGATGATAAGATGAGGCCTCCTTACTGTGGGGAAATCTTATTTGCAGTAACTTAAGACCTGTCAAATATCCAATAAGGTGGCCATTTCCTAACTAGGTGTCATATATCATTTGATGGTTGACGCGAAATGGATATGTCTCTACACTTACTGTATAATGAACTACAACTACAACTGTGTGAAGTAAGAAACTCGTTCATCCAACGTTAAACGTTCTAGCAGTGCTGCTCTTTTCTGGTGAATAGCAGCAGCCGTAGGAGAATATCAGTATGAAGGCAGTTATGACTAGTCTGTCATATTTGACAGTTTGTGAATTAATGGCGGGCGAATACAACTTTTTAATAGTCATAATCGTAGACATAAGCGTTAGCATAGTGGGATGGTCTTGAAGTTACGTAACTTTTAAGTCTTTATGCTCATGACTGAAACGTCATTTTACAAAGTCTATGTTCCAAAACTGTCAAAGTGGTTATCTCTTTGTCAATGTTTTATGGGCTTTCGATGTTTCGTAGTTCATTGTCGTTGTCGCTATGTTTGTTTTTGATTTTAGACGCGTCCGCCGGTTGCTCGCCAGAATTCTTCTTTTTATGTTTCTATCGTTATTTCAATTTACCCGCAATCAGGGGCGAGACGAGACTGTCAACTGTCAAAATCACAAATGGATAGCTGTTCGTGATCATGATTAAGACGGTTGTAAAAACACACTTTGAAGTTGTGATTATGTTTATATCTGTTTTGTGACTATGAACTATTGAATATAGGTATACATTCGCTAAATGTTGCGAACTGTCAAAGGTACTCAGCATAAAAATGCTGCAATGTTTTACATTGGATGAACGTGCTCATTAACGGTTTGGAAAGAACACGGCCATTGTTCTTCCCAACCTTGATGAAAACATCTCGCAACCCTCCTGTCATGCCCACTTGGCAGGATTCATAATCAGGAAATCTCAAATCGGATAAGCTCTTAAATTCCAAAGATCTAAGTTAAGGACTGGACTGAGGTTGAGAACATTAGTAATAATAATAATAATAATATATTTCCATTCAACTTGTACAAACAAGTATGGGAAAATATCATAAATAAGTAAGCATTACACTGAATGGGTTACCTATACATATACAGTTATGTATATCTATATATATACTTCCGCATCTTAAATTTACATAAATAAATCACGTCACATTATTAAAAACATATAGGATATCTAACAATATTAGAGTACATAAACAGCACGACAAGAGCACGATAAAATGTAAATTAAAATTGATGGGTGAGGTACTCGTCAACAGAGTAAAATGGATATAGCAACAAATCTCGTACTTTGCTTAATCGACACGGGTAAGTGATTAAACAATCCCACAGGCATGACAGAAGCCCCTTTGGAGATAGAGGCAAGCCTGTGAGTAGGTATAACTACATTGTGATTTGTACGGAGGTTATAACCAGAGCTGTTAGCCACATCATTTCTGGAGACATAGCTTTCGTAATTTTCTTTAACATAAACGAGACACTTATAAACACACAAGGAGTATACTGTCATGATCTTCATTTAACTGAATACTTCTCTGTATGAATGCCTGGCGTTTTTAAGCAACATGGTTCTGATAATCCTTTTTTGTACTATAAATTCACCAATCCTGTTAATACCACCCCAAGCAACAATGCAATAGCTTAGTGTGGAATGGACGTGAGCGAAGTAGTAAAGCTTTAATATTTCAGTACTTACGTGACGTCGAAGCTGCCATATAATGAATTATTGGGTTGAACACTCAATAAGTTTACCAAATGTTAGCTTAGTATCTAAATAAACACCAAGGAAATTTGTGTAGTTGTTCTGTCTTAAGTTATATCCCTCACCATAAACACGTAATCTGAAATTTAAATCTTTATTTCTGAATAGAACTACATCAGTTTTTTGTGAGTTTAAGATAAGGCCATTAGAGTTACAATAATTTCTCATTTGATAGAAAGCATTATTTGTAAGTGTACCCAATGAGTGAGGATAGGAAGCATGAGTACTGAATGTAGTATCATCTGCAAAAAGTGTTTTGAATACGCCAGGACAAGAAGTGGAAATATCGTTGACAAACAAAATGAATAACAAAGGTCTTAAAGTGCTTCCTTGAGGCACCCCTGTTGATACTATCTTGGCATCAGATTTATATGATTGAAAGTTATTAGTGATTTTTACTGATTGCGTCCTATCCTGTAGGTATGTTTTAACCCAATTATACGCGCACCCCCTTATTCCATACTGTTCCAACTTATTCAACAACAAAGAGTGATTAACTGTATCGAACGCACGACTGAGATCAAAAAATATGCATGCTGTTGTTTCTTTATTTTCAGAGTTTTGTGAAATTTCGTTACATAATGATAAAACAGCATTTTGAGTGCACCGTCCTCTACTAAATCCAAACTGCACTGAATTAAGTAAGTTTTGTTGACAAATAAATTGAACAAGTCTGGAATAGTAGGCTTTCTCATATACCTTAGAAAACGCAGAGATAAGTGCAATTCCTCTGTAATTGGCTATGACAGTTACATCATTCTTTTTGTGAATAGGGACGATAACTGTTTTTTTTAGTCTTGATGGAAACACGCCATCGGTAAAAGAGTTATTAATGAGATAACAAATTGGTTTGGCTAATAGATCTGCTACTTTTGCTAGCAGCGAGCAGGGTACTTTGTCATCGCCAATGGATGATTTTTTTGAAAAATGACAAAGGATTTTAGCGATATGCTTGGTACTAGCCAACGGGCCACTTTAGGTCTATTTAACATCACTAATACATAAAAAGAAGGTGGTAGACAAGGACCAGTCGACCGAGGCAGTACCACCCGCTAGCTTTTCCCAGGGTGTCTTATAAATGTCCGCATGTTTCCACACCTAAGCTATACAGTCGGTTATCTACCAAAACAAAGAAATTAATGATGATGGATCCCTCGAGCACTAAAAACTCCGGACGTAAACTCACTCCACTCTCGGAATGTCCGGGTGGAGGGTGGGCTCGAGGGAACAACATCGAAGATAAAATGTGTTTTTCCAACATCTGCGGGATCAACAGCATCATTGATGCTGTTCATCACTACCTGCAATCCAATCGTCCCGCCGTGCTTTTCTTGGCGGAGACAAAAATCTCAGAGGCTGCACCGATTAACCATCTCAACTTCCCAAACTACGAGGTGCACTCCAATCTGAGAAAGAACGGGGGAGTTGTGGCTTTTGTCCGCAGCAGTCTTTCCTGCTTCAGGGATCTTTCTTTGGAATCAGACCGGAAGGACATTCTGTGGCTTCGCCTCAACTCCAAAACATCACCCAAATTTATTTGCTGCCTTTATCGCTCTCCCTCGAACCATAACTGGGATGACCTACTCGAATACCTCGCCGTCCAGATCGACTTCCTGAACATCAATCACCCCGCTTCAGAGGTAGTTCTTCTCGGTGATTTCAATGCCCATAATGAGCTTTGGTTGGGCTCAAATAAGACCGATGCAGCAGGTCGTGCAGTCGAAGCGTTCGCTCTTACTCAAGGGCTGACCCAGCTGGTGACGAGCCCTACTTTTTTCCCCCGCGTCTCGTCACGCGCCAGTAGCCTGCTGGATCTCTTTCTGACCACGCATCCTGCCCCTTACAGCACTGCCGTCCTGTCCCCCCTGGGTAACTCAGATCACGGTGTTGTGGAGGTTAGGTTTCGGTCAGAAGCCGCTGTGGCCGCGGAAACTCGCACAGGCCGCAAAACTTGGCATTACGGACATGCCGACTGGGAGGGGCTCAGAGACTTCTTCTCTAGCTTTCCTTGGAGAGATGTCTGTTTCACTGATGCGGATGCGTCGACTGTCTGTTCTTCAATAACCGAAATTATCCACGTCGGAATGGAGGAATACATCCCTCACACAGTGAAAGCTCCTAAACCAGGGTCCAACGGCTGGTTCAACAAATCGTGTGACACTGCTCGCCAGCAGAAGATCAAGGCCCAGAGAACCTACTTACAAAACCCCACTGTAGAGAACAGACAAGCCGACGTCGAGTCCAGAAACAAATATAACGAAGCGGTTCGCAATGCCAAAACCCAGCATGATATAAAAGTTAGGCACAGGGTAATGTCGCAGCGCAATGGCAGTCGGTCTTTCTGGACGCTGGCCAAGCAGATTGAAAAGAACTTCTCACACAGTAGCCTTCCACCACTTACGTGCCAGGATGGAACTATTGTATTCGACTCAAAGGCCAAGGCGGAAGTGCTAGCCAAGATCTTTGCTGCCAACTCCACCATGGACGTCCCCACCAACGCCCAAGTGCCGTCAATTCAAAGGGTTCCCCACACTATGCGGGAGGTAACATTCAGGCATAAGACCGTAAGACGAGTGCTCTTGTCGCTCGACATCAACAAAGCTTCTGGTCCGGACTTGATTCCTGCCATTGTACTGAAGAGATGTGCAGCTGAGCTTGCTCCAGTTATTTCGCGTCTCTTCCAGATATCTTATGAATCCGGCACCTTCCCAGAAAACTGGAAATTTGCTCATGTACAGCCCATCCCAAAAAAAGGATCTAAAACCGACCCTTACAACTACAGGCCTATAGCTCTGCTTTCTGTTATAAGTAAAGTAATGGAGAGGTGTATAAATCGCGAGCTTCTGGACTACCTCGAACGTCACAGCTTGATTAGCGACAGGCAGTACGGTTTCCGGCACCAACGATCCACAGGGGACCTCCTAGCTTACGTCACGCAACTGTGGAGTAAACTCATCCAGTCTCCTGGTGAGGCTCATGTCGTTGCTCTTGACATCACGAAAGCGTTCGATCAGCTGTGGCACGCTGCCCTCTTGAGCGAACTTCCATCCTACGGCCTCCCAGAAAAGCTTTGCAGATGGGTGGCTGACTTTATCTCTGGCCGCAAGATATCCGTCGTTATTGACGGATTCTCCTCTTCATCCCACAACGTCAACGCGGGTGTTCCCCAGGGATCGGTCTTGGCTCCAACACTGTTTCTCTTACATATCAACGACCTCCTTTCCTGCACGATCAACCCAATCCACAGCTTCGCTGATGACAGCACTCTACATGCAGGAATACAGAGTGACAAGCCAATCTCTGCCGCTGAGCTGGAAAAAAGAAGACTAGCGACGACTTCTTCTCTGACAAGAGACCTGGAGGCTATCACTGCTTGGGGACGCAACAGTCTTGTACAGTTCAATGCTTCCAAAACACAGTACTGTACTTTGACGAACAAAAAGCGTCTTAGCGCTCATAGAGTTTCGATGGACGGTCGAGTTCTACCAAAGAGCCATTCATTTCGGTTGGTCGGAGTCCAGATCACCGAGGACCTGATCTGGCACGAACACATCTCTTCAATAGCTGCAGCTGCTGGGAAAAAACTAGGCTATTTGTTTAGGGCTAAGAAGTACTTTTCTCCGCATGACCTTCTCACTCTATACAAGGCCCAGATAAGGCCTAGCCTCGAGTATTGGGGTGCTGCCGCCCCGACTACATTGTCCATGCTCGATGCTGTCCAGAGGAGGGCGGTCCGACTGATCGATGACTCTTCTCTAACAGACAGTCTCGGGACTCTTTCGCACCGGCGGGCCGTCGGCGATCTAGCTCTTTTCTATCGCTACACCAACGGGCTTTGCTCCTCAGAGCTCTCTTCCATGATGCCGCCGCGCGATGTGCCTGCCAGACAGACCCGCCTGACTTCGGCGTCCCATCCTAACCGTGTCAAACTTCGTACATCCAGAACTGGCCGATACGACCGCTCCTTTATCCCGAGGGTATCTAGATTGTGGAACAAACTACGGGAGGAAGCTTTTCCCAAGGTTAGTAACCTTAGGCAGTTCAAAAATCGTATTAACAAAATTTCTTTGGGATCATCATAGCGGTGTTCCGGCATTTAGGCTTCAGCCTGCGCGGCTGTTTCGATATATATATATATATAAAAAAAGTATCAATATTGAGATTTTGCCTTAAGGATTGCACAGATTCCAAGAAATAATTATTAAAGGAGTCAGCTAACTCTTTGCCAACGGGCTGTGATCCATCATCTCTAAGAAAATTAACGTTTGGACTCTTAATCCTAGACCCACTGTGTAGTTTTATTAAATTCCATGCAGTTTTAGGCATATTTGAGGAATTTTGGATTTTTTCAGCATTGACTGTGAATCATCATCAATACTGGTGTCAATAACTAGTCTCGTATAACTTTTAACCGATGGAAATGGATGGTAACAAGCGCTCTTGTCTTGTAGATTGTAAAGATAGTACAGATCTCCTGATAGGTAAAACTTCGCAGATAGTCTAGTTCAAACTATTCATAAACTCAAAAAAGTAGGCGTACTATATAATTTTCGTAAAACACGTGACTTAAATTCCATGTAGTCATTACATATTCAAAACATTTGTAAATCTCTACTTCCATCGTGCATAAATGCAAACATCCAATTTTTAAACCCTGCACAACTTTTTTTAATGTTGACCAGGATCCTCTGAAACATCAAGAAATTAAGTTTGAACATTTTTTTTCTACCTGTAGCTCCACAGCCACTGGACCGACTTTTTCGTCCTTGGCATTGTAATAACTTTGTGTAACAGACAGACAGACCGATGGAAATGAGTAACATGTTTTTTCGTGATGTACGTGTAATACTAAATCAAAAACAGAATATCTCACTTTCGAAATTTTTGGCAACTACAATGCTTCCTCGCCATCAGTGGCGTAAGTAAAAAAAAAATGGAAATCATAAATAAAGAAATATAAGGTGTTCAAGGACTTTTACTATTACTTATGTTTTCATGATAGGACTTTCTCAACAATACTGATACGAGCAAAATGCAAAAAATTAAGAGATGTTTGTCGATCCCTCTGAACGGAGATGGATCAATCACCGCAGCCCCGCTCAGAGTCTATCGGTTATATGTATTATCCGATCGTCCTTACATCCACATTCCTCACAAGTTCTATTGAGTTTGCCCATAGCATACAAAGTAGTCTGCTAAGAATGGCATAGATCAAACAAGATGATATTTTACTTAATACATTTGTACACAATACACATGTATATTATAAAATACATTTGTGTACAGATGAATTAGTCATATTTATAAGTATTTTGTATTTCTTTTAAAGCGCCAAAATGTGTGACTACTTTTATAAGGCAAGCAGGTATAGTTTGTCCTGCTTTTGATTGGTTTAATAATGGCGTCGACGATGTTATATTTCAAATGTAACTGAATATTATATTCTTTTGAACGACTTTTTGTGTTAATCTATTTTATGATGCCTTTTGAAATATTGCAAGCATTAAAGTTGAATAGGATTCAACTTTTGATAATGCAAATATAGTAACAGGATATATAGATACGAGTACCTATCAACAGACATGACGCAATTTTTGAACGTCATGTATTACATGCTTATTATATTACTATTTTACAGAATAAAACTTGGAAACTGTATGTTTTAATGAGTAATTTCTATAACGGCTACGTATTCTACAGTGTGTGGGTCGCTCTCATATGAAGAAAAAAAGAGTTGCCAGTTTTTCGTTGTAATAACAAAAAAAGGGTGACCCACCTCGAGTAGTAAAGAAATAACTTAACGTAATTAACCCTACAGAGGTCTCACTATATTTTCCAACCCGGAGGTCGCACCGTACTGGGAGTCCGCGCTTGGTGAAAAACCATTTTCGCGAAAATTTAAGTCAATTGGTAAACTTTAACTATTAAAAAAAACTAAAAAATTACATTAAACGCATTTTATTTACATGAAACGGTATAAAATTATTTAACTAAAGTAAGTTTATTAAGCACAAAAACAACCTATTTACTTATATTCATTTACAAGAAAATGCTAACTATGAAATATCTGGAAAGTAAATCAAAGCTGGTTCTGTCGTATTAGTCAAAACCCTTATCCAGACAATTACTGCACAAATATTTAACATGTTCTAAATCTGAACAGTTTACACAAAACTATCGAGTGGGCCGATTTCTTGGAGGTACGTGTTTTCTACATTTCATGACGTTGTCCTTACCGATGAAATAAGGTCTTGTGTCTGCCGGCTCTAAGGATTGATTCAAATCTATTTCCGTATCTGAAACTTCTTGTTCTGCATATGCACCTTGACTAAACACACTTATGTTATCTTCGTCCTCTTCCCTTTCATCGTCAAGTTGTTCTTCTGAATCCCACGATTGCAAGCTATCTAGTTCTATCTAGTTCTATCACCAGTTTCTCTAAGCGCGCATGTTATTTTTTATATTTACCCATTCTAGAAAATCAAACCAAATTGCTATAATAAATACATAAAAAATAATATAAATTTTACTTTACCTGTATGAAATTGTCTTTCTCTTCAAGTATAACACAAGAACTTGTGCGAGACTGTAAGTTCGCAATCACAATTTATTGAAAAACGTGATATGGCTTACTAGAGTTAAACGTAATGTATACAAAAGCTACATAGCCGGTCAGGGGTATATTCGCAAAAATGGCCGAGTAGTCAGGAAATATTTTTTAATGGGGACTGAGAGTCTGCGCGCGACCTCTCTAGGGTTAATCTCCTTCTACCCGCCCAACAGCGTTGACTATTCCACATTTTGAAATGTTTAAGTATTCGCTTCGATTTTTATTCTTATATGACTCAAAAGGGTAAAAACACATATTAAGAAGAAGCTAAATATATAAAAGCTATTTAAATAGCTTTAAAATCTTTCTTACTTTCAAACCGAGGCATTTGCTTTCGAGAACGGATTTTATTCTTTATCAGAGCTTCTCTTGAGTCTTTATGACAAAGCTTCAAATAAGACTCAGTGACTGTCTTTACTGCTCGCTCAACGGCTTGGGTATGACCTGGCGGTCGTAGAAAAAGAAGCTCATCATCACGTCTTGATTATACTAAAGACTGAAGAGTTTCATCTGAAACATGGCTCAATATATGTGGCCGATAATATTCTTGATGCCAGTCAATCGAATCAAAATACGATAAAGCGTCCAGATTAATCTTTGGCACTTCAATTAACCGAAGATGTTTGGAATTTGCAATAGATCTTGCCTTTGGAATACACCTGGCAGCGAGTTCTTTTTTATGTTTCTGTTCGTCAGATAGCACAGATAAAAGTAAAAACGCACTGCGTTGAACAACAGGATCGACTACATTCTTTAATTCTCGCGGAAGATATCTTGAATGGAATACCAGTTTCCAAAAATGTCTTGCTCCATCCTTGCATGACGGACGAAAGCCAAACAGGAGCATGAGCCTTTACCACAAACACGGCAAGTCGTTTTAGTTCACTTGTAGGTTCACTAGATGAAACATATAACCGCAAAATCCAGTCGGCCGTCGTCGGCCATCTGCAGGTCCTGATGTAGTTCGAACGAGTTTCAAATACATATACAAGTGTCTTAAAGGCAGGTCATTCAAATGTAAAAGACATATGATCCACTGAAGTGGTCTATTGATCCGTTTTTCTAATAGCCGTATAACTCTGCCATTTTTACCTGTGTTTGTTATAGTTCCGTCACACCCTATCGCTAAAATATCCTCTTCAAGTCCTATTTTTTGTTGCCTGATTGTCCCATATATCGCGGACCCTGTTCCTTTTGCTGTTCCTTTATTCGGTACAGCATAACCTACATAAACTGAGCCTGGTTCCTTGAGTACTGAAATATGTTCTTCAGCAACTAATGATCGATAACGCTTTTGACATTAGGTTACAATTTTCAAAGTCCTATCCTTTCGCCCATCAAAATACTAAGCCGGAATACTATCAACACGATCTTGAGTCAAATTATCTTGTCGTGATTTCTGTCTTCACTTGTCAATTACATCGTCACTACTTCCATAATAGTCTTTCAAATCCGCAGAAGCGACAGCAGCGCTAGCTCTATCGGATATCCCGTACCGGTCACAAATTCTTGATACATTCTTTTGGGAAGGTGTTTCTCGCTTTTTTAGTTCTTGTGGGACCGATGAACATTGAGACAAGGTTTTCATAGAATGATAATAGGTTTCCGATTTGTTTTTTTTTCTCTCGAACAGTTTTCTGTTAGTGGTGAGTACATCAACATTTGTCGTAACTATTTTTCTATTTGTCCTCTGATCGACTAAGAAAGCTCGCTGTTCTGTGGGAATTTTCTGGTATTTTAGACAAATTCATGATTTTTGTGGAAATCTTGCATTTTTTCTTCTGGCAGGCGCTTTAAAGGTTTTTATCAATGTTTTGCACTTCCCATGATAAGCCTTTATTAACTGTAACACCCGTTTAAGAGATACAATAGGGAAGCTTTCTACTTCAAATGTCCAACAATTTTTGAGACGATTTCGGATATCTCATTGTTTGTACTTGGTTAACCGATTTTCATCCAGTTCTTTGGGAGCACCAAAAATAGCACAGTTTCTAGCTCTTCGGGTATTATTTGAAATGTCCATAGCGACACTTTCTTCAGGACAATAATTAAAAAACAACGGTAAAGTAAATTTTGCGATTTTTCAACTGTAACTCTGACGTACTGATTAATAAATCGAGACACGTGCGCGATAATCGTTGGGAGTTGACGTGGAAGCCACTTTTAGAGATATTCTTGGGACTGTCGCCACGCCACCTGTTGGCAAATTGATTCGCTATCATTGAAGTTTTCGTCATGAGATGGCGCGAGTATTCATATTTTAGATCCAATGATAAAAATTATGGTACACTACCCGCGGTATAATGGAGCAATTGATGTTTTACTCCTCATGTCCCCTTCCTCTGCTCTACACTTATCGCTTGACAAGGGTGGTATCTTAGCTTACATACAAATACTTTGCCCGGGTAACTAAACACGTCCAAAAAAAAAAAATACCATGGCGTTAGTCCATAATCAGGTGACACTTTGCCCACTATTACAAATCAAAACTGGTCAACTTTTTTTCGTATACATTTGCTTATAAATATAACAGATGAGGAAATTGTCACTCATCAGTATCCTGTAAACAATCGTCGTTTTAGTTTCGTTTGTTATGGGTTAGTATTCGGCGCAATCGTCAGATGACGCTGTTAACAGTGGTATCAGAGATGATTTCCAGTGGTATTAGTGCTGAGCACTACTGGGTTACTCTGAGTGACAGGGTCATTGGTAAGCAGCTAAGAGAGACATCTGTAGTGTAGCAGATAATATGTGTCGTATTGATTCATATGTCTTTTTTCTCGAATCTTCGGAGTTTTTCTTATTTCATGTGACTGTTCTGATTACGTTTAGGCATTACGAATACAATAAATTAATTGTCGACAATACGTTTTACGCATACACGTGGGAAATGAAGTGTGTCAGTAGTGCTCAATCTGCATAATCCTTTATCCTATGTTATATTGCAGCCTAATCCCGGATGGCGAAATCCACAATAATAGCAATAATAAACATACTGTTTCACTAAAATGCAAATGCATGTGTACGATATTTATACATATATACATTTAATCCGCCAATAAATACCTCATCCGCACATTTCAAAACATATATCTTAACTCCGATTTAACTAGTATAAATTATTCATTCATAAAATATTGTTTTGGATCGGTATTAGATCGCATGAACGCAGCTATACATCCTCAAAAAATATTTTTTACAACCGACTGAATAACTACGTGCTCATGATGCGGCACGCAAAGTTGACATTTTCCAAGGATCGATCACAAATGACCGCTAGAACGCAACTAAAATGTTCACTACTCATTGCAGTCGGACCGTCAAGGGAATGCTTTTGTGTCAGATGTCGAGATGTGATAATATAATAATACTATGCATGAGTTCTTGTTAATTTTGCAACTATAATGTTGGAATACATAAAATTGCTGCAATAGGTAATATGCATGTTTTTTGTATGTTCTGCCGATTATTTACGTTAGTACTCGTATATCACCGTAAACACATATTTTATTCATACGAATATCTGTTTTTTATGACGAATTGAATTATGTCTTGCCAAGGTCGGTGACTTAGACGCCACATTTTTCGCGCGCTCCGCAACTCATGCTTTGTGATTTTGTTCTACGTTTGGTTAATTGGATGTCAAGTTTTGAATGATTCTATTTTCCTTTTGTTGTATTTCCGATGTTGTCTTGAAATTCTCCTGCTGGTCGCAGCACGTCCGCTCTCAATAGTTGTCGACATCTATGTTGAAAAAGCGGCGTAACCCATTGTTGTTAGATCGCTCAGTGGAGGATTCCGCACCAACCAGGACTATTTGGAACTGATGAACCTGATAGGTTGACAATCAATGTTACCCACAGAGGATTCGCTGCTGACTTGCCGATATCGTGACGTCACACCAATAGCGTTGCGTATTGACCTTTTGAATTTGCCGCGTATCCTTCCCATTTTTTATTAACTGATACACCTAATTTTATGGTGAATAAATTTGTGTCTAGCCTCCGTAACGGCCATTCTTTGTAATATTCATAAGTTGCAGTCTAAATGACAATATGTCAGATGTGCATAACGTTGGATTATTATTGGACTATCACAATTTCTAAATAAAAAGGAGCTCTGAAGAAGAATATAAATAGTTCAGAAGCCTCGGCTACTGTGTATCAGGAACCTGTGTTTGTTTAGATCCCAAAATCTAATTATTTATTAGAAAGGCATTCATATGAGGGTCATTAGAAAAATAATCTTCTGTGCATGCATATTCCTTACAGAAAAGACCATACGTACAATTCAAGCACAAACTGTAGCGTGGGTCACTTAAAGTTTGAAACTTGAATCTGCTATGAAAAAAAATAGTAAATATTTTTTCGAATTTCTAGTTTTATAGGAAAAGTTGAACCAGGAAATTTAAGAACAAAATACAGGTTGTTTCACAAATTATTCGACAAATTTTGACCACATATGCACTGTTACGAAGGAAGTTGATTTCTCAAAGAAAATGTAATAAAAGTCCTGCAGAAATCAAGATAATAAAATAATACAGCCTAACAGTTTGTTTAATTATAAAAGCTGTTCAAAATTGTCTCCATTGACTGCAATGCAAGATGGGCGCGTCTAATCCAATTTCGGCGCACTAATCCAAATACACGTCCTCCCTGCTGTGCCTGAAGGCTCAAATTATCGGCAGCTACTGTGATTCGGTCATGCAATCATTCAATATTCTGAACGGGTGTACGGTGTACCTTGTTTTTCAAGTATCCCCATAAAAATAAGTCAAGAGGACTTAGATCGAGAGACCGTGGAGGCCATTCAATTGGTCCACCCCTTCCGATCCAGCGTATCTGATATACGTGATTCAAAAAAATCACGAACTTTTAAACGAACATGCGGAGGTGCCCCATCGTGCAGAAACCACATCCGTGCTCGGACCGCCGATGGCACATCTTCAAGAAGGACCGGCAAATCATTCCGAAGAAAATCCAAATACGATCCGATCTGGCAATATCAACGGTCCAGCTAGACGTCATCGACAATACCTGCCCACACGCAAAGAACTTTCTTATTCAACTTCAAAAAAATCGACCGTTCTTCATTCAGATCACCCACGATACAGATTAAACCTTATTTACACGTTCATGTCAATATGAAGAAACAAAAAATTCCTGGCATTGTGTTTTCGTCAGTTGTTTGGTACAACATTTGCTACAATAAATTATTAATACGTGTTCTAATATCACGACGATGAACGCAAAATACAGATATTAATATGTCAATTAATTATTGAAACTCACGTTTATAACTTAATTTCTGTAGGTCTCCTATTACATCTTTTTTGAGAAATCAACTTATTTCGTAACAGTGCATTTGTGGTTAAAATTTGTCGGATAAGTTATGAAACACCCTGTATAATATCGGTGAAATGACTATCACGTCTGGTCTGACAGAATCTTATCCACTAAACCAATTTTCAAGAACTTTCTGGATTGTTTGAGCTTGAATTTCTTTGGCTACTTCGATTTTGTGTTCCGATTTTATTTCCAAATGGTTAGCAGCCACCGGTCCGCCCATTCCAATACCTCATCCACCGCACCTTGTAACCTATCGTAGACCAGATTCCGGGAACTCACTGTGCCACCGGTGCAGTGTGACCAGAATATAGATAGACACCAAAATGGAAAGCCCTACTGAATTAACTTATAGAGAAGAAAGATGCCAGTACTTACGTGAAGGCTAAGGGCTATTTGCTCCACAAGCCTGACCGCCTGTAACTCCGAACTATGCTCAAATCGGATGCCAAATTGCACGTCAAGAATCACATCGTGATCTGACGAGAAATTCTCACCTTTTCAGCGAGCTTAGAGTCCTCAAGTGTGGTAATTTTACTTATTCATATTGTAACCTGACAGGTGACATTTGACTAGATAATTTTTCAGTAAAAAGCGATTTTCGAGCGTCTGGTTGACCCGAAAATGCATCGGATGATCCAATTTCGTAAATTCCAAATATAAAACTAATTTTGTTAATACGTCATAAATGAGATTTTAGTTTTCGATGGCTCACTCTATACTTGAAAGGCGTCGTTTAGATCAATTATATGTCTGGAGGAATAAATTGCCACTTTGCACTTTTATTATACAAATAACTGTCGTGTTGTAACCTTAGGCTACTTTAGGTTAAAGTTTAAAATACGTATAAAGCATATTCTTTGTATTGCTGAGTCTAAAGATAGTCTTAGGATGTTTGGACTGTACCGTTGCTCCATATACAACATAACTTGCGCCCAACATACTAACCTAGCGTTAAAGTATGCAGTTTCGTACGGGTAAGTTTTGTAACAGACCTCGCTCGGCCTTAAGATTAGAAATCGAATGGCAGTGCACGCGGCCAGTAGTGAATTGTGCTGAGGTGGGACTTGCTGGCTTTTGTGTGGAGGGGGGTGAGGGGAGAGGAGAGACTGCAGCCGCCCGCACCTCGACGTCCTTGTCAAGGATATCTACGAACATAATCTAATGCACTACCGTTAGAAGCCAACTGCTGCTGTTTGTAATGGTGATATCTTTTAGCACCGGTTGACAATAATACACTGTATTCTGGAACAGAAAAATATTGAAAAAAACAACATTGGACTTTCGAAATTTTTCACGAGTACAGTACCTCATCGCCAGTAGCGTGGTTAGTGGTGTAACAAAAGTTTCGCCATGTCAAAATGCGTTGTTAAATTGTTCCAAAAATAAGTAGAGCACTTTTTCAATCTTTCCACTATACGGACATCTTTTAGCCCCTAAAAATAGTTGTGATGTACAGGAACAAACATAACGTGGGCATGGTGAGACATGAATTTGAAAGCTATACAGGGTGACTTCGAAGTTGAGTCATTTATTTTAACAGTGAGTAGATCTGATCAAAAGAAATGTTTTTTTCCTTTACCATTTTTCTGGTAAAATTAAAGTAACAAAGTTATAGCCCTTTGGAAGTTTGAGTACCGCCCTGTCTCAATAATAATATCATGTACTCGTGTTTGGCAACAACGGATATAATCCACCTTATCGGTTCATCGCATGGGAAACAAAAAAGCGAAAGAATTTGGAACGACGTTTTTATTTCATTCAGTTCAGTTATACATACATTCAGTGTCAGTCGCGTGTGAATAGTGTCTGTTGCGTGGCTCAAACGAAATAAAAAATGGCACATGTTTATGCGGATCGGTTTCCCAATCGAGTGCAACCAACCCCTCGTGCCTTTGTTAATGTAGTACAACGGGCTCGTGAATCAGGTGACTTAAGACCTCACAGGGCACCTCACGATCAAATACAGGTCCGCACTGAAATACTTGTTGGGAGGATACTTTATAAAACAAGGTAAAAATATTTTCTTATTTTTTTTTATTTTTACACACATATTTTGGTTTATCTTCCTTCTACAATCATTATCTGAAAATTAATGACTCAACTTCAAAGTCACCCTGTATATAAGCATCAAGCATCACCATGCCTGGAAACTCCGGTTATCCAGATGCTAGCAAGCCTTTTTTAAATAAGTTCTTCACTCCCATTACATGCCAACCTACACAATAATTATCAAGAGCATATTAGACTGTGATCTTTTGAGTGATTTTATCGAAAAAAGTGTTTTTGACAACGGTTGACAAAGGGTGAGTCATTGAGGTACGAGAAGCGTTTCCTCATAGAAGTTCTGGAACTCCGATACGGGATTAGCCTTCAGCTGGTCGATTACATAGGTTTGAATATTTTCGACTGTGCCAAAATAAGTTTACTTCGTGTAATTTTTCAACTTTGGGGAACAGAAAAAAGTCACAAGAGCTCAAGTCAGACGAATAAGGAGGCTGAGGATGCAAAGGAATGTTTTTACTGGCCAAAAACTCGTTTATTGACATTGCTGTGTAACACTGCGTTGTTCTTTATCTGATAAACGGTGGTGTGAGTCAGATTTAACTTTTTCTGAATCATTCTGAATGCCAACCGACGATCTGAACGCACAAGACTCCGGATTCTGTCAATATTTTCATCGGTCTTTGAACATGAAGGCCTTCTGCTTTATGGTTCATGAGCTCTTGACTAAACGCTATCCCCGAAGGCCTGTTGAAGTTTCGCAAGAGTTTCCGTTGAATTGTAGCCAAGTCTGAAGCAAAACCAGATAGCACCCTGTTGCTCGAAATTGATGTCACTCATTTTTAGAACTCAATAGGAAAAACTGTTTTACAACAAAATTGCTACGGACAACCAAATGACTCGGGTGGATTCAAACTTGCACTAAGGGCGGATCACACGTTCCCCTGGCTCCCCTCCAAGCCACTCTCATCGGTTAATTTACAGACCTCGATTTCAAAAAATGTATAATCGAACTTTCCAACGGAGTATTCTTGAAGATAATTGAAAAGACCACCTCCGCTCCCCAATAAAGCTGAACATAAAAAGTTTCATTTTGAAAGCCTATTTATCTCCTAAAACCCCTCCGAAGGCTACTTATACCAATGTTTAATCATCCTTCGTTATACGCGAAAAAGTTATTTTAGAGATATGACGTTTAATAAAATAAAGTTATACAGCAACATTTCTTGACACTACATTTTGTTGAAAAATCGGGCAATTGATTTTTCGACAGTACATACACAACTTCACAAACCGCTTGCTTCAAACGTTAACGGATAATTTTTTTATATCAATGTCTCTATCCGATTGTAGCGACGGACGACCTTGCAAAACGCGAAAAGTAACATTACAGTTCGCTACACTATTGTATACATCCATCTCTTTTGGATTAAACATATGAAGTAATATGTTGTTATAATACGGTCCTCCGTAGCCAAACTGTTTGTAATGTACGATTTGGCGTCTAGTGACTATGGACGCCAAAATTGTGACTGCTATACATATATGTATTTCAATAGGTGGCCGTGACTACAAGTGCTGGTGGCATCACCATAGCTTCCCAGTGAGAAGCGCTTTACTTTTCTATTAATTCAATAAAGTCGAGTAGGTTGACTCTACATTTCCCATACAACGCTGTCATTAGATAGTCCGTACAAAAGTGCTTTCGACAAAGATTAGTCCTTGTGAATAAAAAGTTAGTATACGGACATGTAAAAAAAACAACTAAAAATGATTTCATACAAATAGTACATAGTTCCCACACATTTGCTAACACTATAAATTCCTTTCCTGTCCTGCCGAAAGTATCGACCATCTGCCAACAATCCTGAACCACACCATAAGCGATACCCATGATACTATAACTCAGAGGTACGACAGTTGTGGTTTTTGTATGGTAATTTGAAATGCATTACGACATACGATACTACGTGTAAGATAATAGCTAAATGTACGATAATTTTCTCAATGTGCTTCCTTTTACTCTCGAATGTGGACATGTGTTTGTTGAATGCCTTCTCCCACCAATCTCAGTACTGCATACAGATAAAACTCCATCGTTTCGTCTCGCTTACACATCTCTATCTCCCCTCTCCAATGAATTGCCTATTCTTCAAAGATTATTACGTCTAACCCTCCCCCTCCATTTTTCAAGCCAAGCTCGAGCAACCCCCTCTTCTGGCACAGACATCTTCCAAAACATGAATGTTAGGACTACCACCGCGCCCTTTCTAAACGGATAACTCCATGCTATGCCACTGTTTAAGATAATTTATAATAATTTCCATGCATTTGTCCAACCTTCACGTGACGACAGGAGCAACATTGCATACTCGAGATCGGGAGCGCCAGCGATGGAGTCATTCGCAAGCAGGCTTGATAAAATATTTATACACTTTATATCTTTAAGGGCAAATGTACTGAGAAATCTGTGATGTGTGAAATATGTTCTAATAGGTGTGAAAAGTTGCCAGGACTCGAAGCGCATAAATACTAATATCAAAATATGATATCATCCCCTACAATCCCCAAACCCCAATTTTTTACCTTTATAAAAAAATTTCAGAGGATAACCAGGAACCTCTAAGACTCCAAAAAACAAAGTTTGAGCTATTCTTGTTTTTGGCCTTTGTCTCCGCAGCTAGTGGCTCAATTTTTGGAGACTATAAAGTTTTTTCGTCTTTGGCATAGAAGTAACCTTGTGTGAAAAATTCATCGAAAACCGACTGGTATTTTATAAGTTATAAAGGGTGTTTCAATAAGGACGCAATATTTCAAGGTCCTATTAAACATGGTATTTCGTAACAAACAACTGAAATATATATTGGATTATGGTGTAAACACTTTGGAATTATGTATGAAACAACCCATCCGGTAAATGGCTGCCACGGCTCCGCTGGCACATGCTCACTCTTTTAATGAAGTTTGTGGTAAAGTCCAAAGGTGTTAAATCGCAAGAGAGTCGCGGCCAATTCTGGTCACCAAACCTGGAGAGGACTCGAGCATGAGCAAACTCGTGCAAAACGGCCAATGTTTCATAAGCAATATGGCACGTGGCACCATCCTTCTGAAGCCATGTGTCATTAAGAGCCATGACTTCTAATTGTGGCACAAAAGACTGAGTAATCATTGCACGATAATGTTCGCCGTTCACTGTTAGTGGATAAATTACGCGCCTCGTCCCCAAAGAAAAACGGTCCAATAACTCCTCCAGGCCTTAGTGCACACCAAACAGTGACACGTTTTAAATGCATAGCTTTCTCATGAATTACCCTTCGATTCTCTATGCCCCAAATGAGGCAGTCTTATCTACTGACGAAGCCATGGAGATGAAAATGGGTCTCGTTGCTAAAAATGATTTTGTCTACAAAATCACCATTCTAATACTGTTGGCCAAGGATCCAATTGCTCAGCTCTATTCGCTGTGCATCGCCTGTTGGTATAAGCTGTTGAGTCAGTTGGACTTTGTTGGCATGCAGTTGTGAATCTTTCGGTAGAATACGCTGGAGAGTGGCTATTTTAATGTTCAATTCTTGAGCGCGGTGACAAATCGACGTCACTGGACACTCGGCTACGTTTTCGCGAACTGCTCTGACATTTTCTTCTGAACGAACGCTGCGAGCTCGTCTCGTATGTTTCACATCATTAACGGAACCAGTACTTTCAAATTTTCGGATTATTCTTTCCACAGTGGATGGGGTAGAAACATTATCCCGACCGAATATTAGCTGCACTTTTCGAATCGTAGCAATTAAGATTTCACCACCTTGGTAATAATTTTTCACAATTAGGAAACGCTGTTCTATTGTGTAATGATTCATTTTCTTAAACTCCCGCCTGCCTACTATCTATCTGACTATCATTATGACATTATGACTGCCAAAATGGCGCTAAATTCAAATATTGCGTTCTTATTGATACATCCTTTATGTTTGTCAAGGATTAGCGAACAGACAGATGGACCGACACACCATCGGAATTGAATGACACGGTTTTTCGTGATGTACCTACTTGTACATGTCATGTAACATCCAAAAAGCATATCTCTTCCAAAAGGTTCCGCGATTATAATACTTCGTCATCAGCAGACATGGGAAGTAAAAAGGAAACATGAACCTAATCACTGCTGTAATTGCGAAGATCAGATATTAGTAAACTTAGTCCTAAAGAACGGTATCGGAATTACATAGAACTCTTGAAAAATAAATTTAGAACACCTACGATATATGTGTATAGTTTGAAGATTATCGAAATAGCCTTGAGTAGGAAAAATAAGAATCCACGATTCACGATTGGAACTAGGAACACTTACAAATGCAGATGAATTTAAAAAACGTGTGGTGTCGGTGAAACTCGAACTGATATTTTCTGGTAATCAAAATCGTTATTTCCCTCTCCTGGTGGCCGGCTACTAAACACTTTTTTCACTGGTAATCATAAGTATTAAATATACATTAAATGAAGCTATGCTTCACCTCAATCAAACTGGTACAGCTTAGTTCGCTCACGCTTAGTGAGCTTCTCGGTATTTTGGGAATGGATTTACCTTCTGTGACAGTTGCTCACTTGACTATTCTATAAAGTTCTAGTTTGTTCCGAACTCTCGAATATATTTGATATTTGAACCCCTTTGAAAAATAACTTTCTAGATTTGGGTAACGACCCTTACTTCTTACATTATTGTTAGCAACGTAAGTCCTGAAATATATCTTTTGATGAGGATATTGGGGTGCTCTGACTAAAATATGATGAAAAACACCTGAGTGGAGGAGCCTACGATTTTACACATTCATCCAACCTGCATCTCTCAATTTATGGAATACTCTCAGACATTTTGCACCAACTGGGTCTTACGTCAATACAAGTTAGTTAAATGTGGAAGGAGAAGCAAATCTACGTATTCAAATAAAGGAGAAGATCTTGAGTCTTAACGAAAGGAATCTTCGATTATTACCGTAAATTCACGTAAGCTCCCTGAATTAATTTAGCTATATCATATTCAAAGGGAAGATTGCTATCAAGTACAGCATCTATTTTTCTACGTTCCTCATTAGCTTGCGAGTTAGTTACCTTACTTATCTCGATTTTTAAAGAATTCTTCTGAAAACAGTCACGTGATGCTTGGATGTATTTGTTAAAAAATAGTGTGTTACACAGTCTACGTTGTGTGGGAAGTAAAATTCGTTTATTGACGGTTAATACTCATCTACACAAAGGTCGGTTTGAATATGGCAAGTGTTAACTATAACTGTGCCATACGAGGAGTACAATTCACTTGCTAAATTAAAAATTGTATTTGCAGTCAGTGAACTTTTTTGTCGGTGAAAATACTGTGACTGCTACAAAGCAGTCAATTTTCTTGATCCTTATTTTTAAGCTGTCCAAGAGTAGTCGAACTGGGGAAAACCTCTGCCGGCGGGTTGTTTTACTGCCACGACACTTTAGGAACAAAAAGTGGTTAATGAAGATATCTCTGAGAAGTAAAGCCCGTTGTCATATTGATATATTAGTCTGACATCTCTCCTTCATACTTCCTAGGTCTAATCATATATCGCAAGACAACACTCTCAGAAATGGAGAAGTATCTCTAGACATCTCCGCCAGGCACGAGAGCTCATTGAAGGTTGCTGGTGGGACTGCTGTCTGGCCATAACACGTTAAGGCGTCACCTGCACGTGATGGGGGTGGCTGAGGATCCCTTGTGCGAACGCTGCGGAGTAGAGGAAGAGACCTCGGCGCACGTTCTGTGTCGCTGTGAAGCTCTGAGCTACTATAGGCAGACTATAACTGGGGTCCATTACTTTGGACCCTCAGGATGTCAAGGAGCTTGGACTCAAGGCGATTCTTAACTTCGCTAAAAGGCCGAGGCTTGTGATTTAAGGATTGTAGAGGTGCATAAGGGCCCGCTTAAGTGGCCTATGCACTGGCTCCTTATGGTGGCCGGGATGCCTCTAATTTTCATTCATTCATCATATATCGCCACAGGCTCTGCAATTAAGAGGAGCTGTATACCAGTTGGTTTTGGCTATCAGTGCTAGTGTGACCAATCATTTGTTTTGGGGTGGCTCTTGAATGCCTTGATGTTCTTTTTTTATGGGATCACACTAGTTGACTCTGATACTATATTGTTTTGTATTTTAAAATTTCTCTCAATAATAAAGTATTATTGTCTTTTGCAAATCTATTTGATTGACTATAAGAGTAGCTTATGCTAAATTTCGCGAAACAGGCTATCCACAAGCATGTATCATTATCTTTATTAAATTTCGCTGTGTTATATTATAGGTTTGAGGTGGCTGATGATCCAGTTTTAATATACTCTTGGTAAATGCAACTGCGAACTTTTCATGGCACTCTCTCTTCAAAACACCAACCACCAAATCTTTCTCGCTGACGAGATATCAGCAAGTCACCACTGCTTGGAGACTAAAAAACATAGTGCCGTTCACTGCAAGACCAGGTATCACTCGTACGTGATATAATGCTACCAAGACCTGGTTATGTATAAAGTTTCATGCAAATATTCACTTTGTGGTAAGGAATTGCATACTTGATGTTATAGTCGGATTAGGTAGAAAATTTCCATTTCAACCTAATTAACCTATTGGGTAAAGCGACATGGTCTTAAATGTCAATTCATTCAAGATATGATTTACATTGCAATTAGACGATTATATGTTTTATTCCTACATTAGATGATACAGCACAAAACAACAAATGACATTCATAGTGAAAGACTGAATTCTGCAGAGTGATTCCCGTTAACAAACTACATGGTCCAAAGGCGAATATAATATTTTGATTTTCTAGCCGTCTACCGCTTCCGTCTACCAAACTCAAAATAGTTTGAATATCCCTAAAGTGCCCCAGCGGCGGATTTGCTCACCACACGGCAATCTCTATTGATGTATTTCTTATCACATGGATAAAAACTTGATGGGGAAGAAGTTGAATACTTCTTCTGGAACAAGTGATCATTCATGCCTTGTTCAGTGGACCATTTAGAAAAAGGTTTATTGACTAACGAAACTATATAATTTACACCTTTATGGGTGATTCTCCGCAAACAATATTTTTTTGCGTATCTGCTGATAGAGTAATAATACGTGGAAACTACTGAACAATCACTGCTGATATGGCAATCTAACAGTAAGAACATATTGTATCATAATTATTTTTCCTTTAAAGTTCAATAATTCTTTTTTATATCGGTTTCATGTCTGAAAAGTCATGTCCTCTGGCTATTACCAATCCTATTTTCTATGTTCAACACTTTCAAGCAAAATATATTCTCTAAATAACGTTGAGAATATGTTACCTTTAGCAACATAAAAACTGAGGCCACGGAACAAAAAGGAAAAAAATCCGTTTCGCAATCAATGCATCTTCTTTGTTACCATTCTTGAGTATCAGTCCTCTGCCTCAACGTTTTGTTCAGCTGCTCATTCATAGATGGCAGTAAATGGATTTTTTTCTATGAGAATCTATGCCGCAGACATCTTTGGTGAACCTGTATAACGTTTTTCTGCGAAGATTTATTCTATGTTGAAGCTTTTGATACAATATATGTGAGAAAATCAACTGTCACAAACGATTAATCAGTCCACTGGTAAGTGACTTTTTAAATAAATATACATTTTTCACATTTGTTCTTACTGCTTACAGATGTGTTCCTTAAATAGTTAGGTAACTGTGTTGAAATTGAGGTTATGTTATGTTTCTATGATACAGATTTGTACAAGTTTAGTGAAATGGTCCTCTGGCGTCATATACCTCGAGCCCAGAGAAATGACGATGGGAGGAGAGGAATGATCATTGAATTGTCCCAGTAATATTAATTACAGGTATAAGTTTTGCAGTGATTAAAATTTATAGGTACACAAAATGGCGAGGTATAGACAGACAACTCCACCAACTAAAGAAGAAAGGCTTAGAAAAAAACCGGAAGCAGAGAGAAGGAGATATCACCACTTAAAACAAGATCCTATTGGTAGAGAGCAGCTCAGGCAAAAGGAAATAACACAGTAGCAGATACTTGAAAAAAAAGGAAAAAAAGTAATAAAGCCCATCGAGGATCACAGTGAAAGGGACAAGAGAAGGAAACGGAAACAATGGAGAGAATATTCAGAGAACTACAGAAACAAGAAAAGGCAGATAAGGATGGAAAATGAAAGGCTCATATGTAGAATGCATGAAGACATCCCACCGTTATCAGAAGAAGAGCCAAAGGCTTTCGGGAAGCAAAAGGTACGCAATAAATAGGAAAAAGAGAAGCCGTGAAAATAAATACAAACACGAATTAATCAGGAAGCTACAGCTTGAGGTGCAGAAATATAACCAAAGGCATCATAGACTGAAAAATATGAATTCAAAAAATGATCCATCCACACCATTGTCTAATATCTAATGGCATTGTTCAATCAAAGTCATTTTGCACACTTTCCCAAAATCTGAAGCATGACGTATCTTTGCT
This sequence comes from Acanthoscelides obtectus, assembly GCA_963669975.1. Lineage (NCBI taxonomy): Eukaryota > Metazoa > Arthropoda > Insecta > Coleoptera > Chrysomelidae > Acanthoscelides > Acanthoscelides obtectus. The sequence goes on from CAVLJG010000003.1 coordinate 42,751,041, forward strand.
TGTTGCGAATATAAGTCGTACATATACGACTGGATGTTTTCATAAACACTATCAATAGCGGGCTCGCTTGACACATTTTCTACGCAAGAGCACATAGCCTCATCTGGAATAATGGTACTGTCATTACTAAAACTATGCTTTGTTTAAAGACTTAGGTGGATGTATTGCACAGTTTCCGAGCAGTTGCCAGTGTTATTGGACATAACATTTCGTTAATATCTGCCGAACGGACAGACAGATATTACCCCCGCTATGGGGAGCTGTTACTCCAAATTGTTTCAAGTGATAAGCAACCAAGTATAGTTATAATTAATATCGTTTATCGAGAAATGCTAATATCTACGACAAATAAAGTCAGCAGAATACACAGGTATACAAGTTGGGAAATAGCCATTATCCTTTGCCAACGTCGTCCGGTGCATTCCTTATTCTGACTACATCAATTTTGTTTTTAATTCTGTCATTCTGTTTGTACTTGAAGGACATTTACCATATCCTACCCCATCCCTGAATATAATAAGGTAGCGTTTGTTGTAAAGTTCACATGCCCCCGGATGAAACATAGGTTCACTCAATGCACATATTATAGTCTTCCGCGGTATTAGATTCCGAAAAAATCTACGACTCTAAATGCCGCCTTGCCTCCGGCAAAGGATTAGATGAAAAGAGACGACACGAGTCAGCATCTAGGCACTGCGCCATGTAGGTAAGCAGACATACAAATTAGATTTAAAAAAAAATGCGATGTGTGAGTTCAAGATGTTGATGGTTGATGCTTCGCGAGAGAATTGAGAATGTCTTCCTGCACTTAACCATTCCACTTCGCATTCGTTGTCTTATCCCGTATAAAAAGCTAGGGCTGCTGTTTGCAGGAACATCGGAATAATAGTAGATGACCTAGACAAATTCAAATTACGACATAGGCAGAAGTTAACAACTTCGTGCTTTTGAATAGGATGCCCTTTAACTTTGAACAACATAAGCATCATGTGGTAGAACTTGAAATCTTATCAAATGCGTGGTAAGTACCTTTTTCAATGTTTACCTACTTTTTCTGCTGCTGTTTTTCTTTGTTATTTCACGAATAATCGTTACTGAAAAAAATGGACAGGTATTAAAAATGTCTAAATTGCACAGTTTATCCTGTTCTTAAAACTCGGGACCAGTTGGTGTGGTGATTTGATGGAAAAGTGTGTCTATTGTAACAGAATGCACTTTCCTCGCACTTCTTATGAGTGAATTTCCAAACTAAAATGTTACATGCAAGTGAGTTCGACTGCAAAACACGAATCACGATACGATCTTAAAGGAATAATAAATAATTACTAGGTGCATATAAGCGAAGAACTATTAGACAATCATAATCAACAATGGCAGTAATGAGATCGATATCTGACTGTTATTTTACTTTCAATCAGATTGATTGTAATATGTTCATTATATAAACACGAAGGCATCTGCGGTCATTGACGACTATTTCAAACGTACTCATTTGTATTTAAAATATACCTTATTAGATCTGCAAGATAAAAAAGCCTAAGTTGACTCGCGCATTACTTCCGACAGCTATCCAGTACTAAGGAACTCTTTGAAATGATTTCGTGAACGTATGACTCAAGTAGGAGAATCATTAAGACAATTGATTTTTTCATCCCACAATACCAGTGTGGGTGTTTTCCTTGGATCCTGGGATCAGTTTGAGTTTCAGCATTGCTCTTGTTATTGACAGCACTTTGCGTGCAAGAGCTCAGACTGGCAGACTAAGATTTAACTGGAAAGAAGGAAACTGGTAACGGTTTCTTTCAGAAAACGGTAATTCTTTCGACTATTCCAAGACAAAATACAAGTTTCACAATAAATTGTTCGATCGCATGAAGGAACGGCTCCATCCGAGTAAGAGCACGTACAACCTACAAAAAAAATACATGTGAAGAGTTTTTAATCTTCAGAAGCTGTTCAAAAAAACTGGGTACCAAGAGCTATAATTCGAACTATTGTCACGTGCCAAAATCGCGTAACCTTTTTTTTACTGTTTTGATTACTTATCGGTAATTTGAATTTCTATTTATTAATGGTAGAGTGGCGATTCCCAGGAGAAACCCTTTTTAATAATTTTCGTTTGGTAAATGTCTTTCTTTCTCAGCGACTCTATTGTGTTGAAATCTTTTGGACACTAATGTTATAGTATTATTAACGACTATCTCAAAAATGTCCCCAAAAAATACCCTTGGTCTCTCGTAGAGTTGGTTCCGCCCATTGGCAACCACCATTACCTTGTACCGTACTAGCCGTATAGGGATATTTGGTCCTATCAAGATACCTTCTTTTAAAATTTGATTTACTACCAACATACCTTGTTTAAGGTGTAGGCGCTGTTTCGTTAACCTCCAGATTCTGGGATATAGGACTTCCAAACACCAGTTTATACAGTAGTACCCTTTATTTTGTACCTTATGTTTAGTTGTTTTGGATTGGGTGCTACCCCGTCCATTTTCTAATGCGATTTTAACCTTCAGCGGTAAGCTCTGTCTTGTATACCATCGGACCACGAGCAGTAATACATGTCCTGCAGAAGACTGTTCAATATCTGCTTCCTTTTAGTGGAAAGGCATTGCGGAGAACCACCATTCATACTCCTGCAGCTTTGTGTTGTAGCTTCCTTGTAGCTGTTTCGCAAAAAACCCTGATGTGAACAGGTAAGATATCATTTTAAGTGAGTATATTGATATATTCATTGTTGCTGGCTGAAATTATCAGAGTGTCCTTGATTTTGTTTGGCATTTTCCGTATTCAAATATAGGGCAGTGCCTACACGGAAGCTTCTATTGGGCATTACCTTACATCATGATTTTGATTTCTGAGCTATCATAACTTTATTTTAGAACAAGGGATAACTTTCTGAGGGTATATCACTTTAGTACCTTTTTATCTTTTCTTGTATTTGCTTTACTTTTCTTGTAAAAAGGAATGTACTTGGTTTTTCTCCAAGTTCGAGTGTTTAAATGTGTAATTTTGTCTCAGACAGAGAATAGATAATAGATTTTTAAGCAGTCTTTCTCTCTCTAGGGTTTTTTATATACTGTAAATTTTGGAAAACGAGGCAAGCAGCCGCTACCTTGTGACGTTCCTCACGTCACTGCCAACTGCTGGCCACTGGTTTCTGACCTGAGCGTTAGTGAGCTGTGGACATCTCAGCTACACCTAAACCAAATCGAAGCGAATAACCAAAACTTCTGTGTTATGTACGGTTATAATATGGTTTAAGGTTTAAGATGACACACGGGCTGATGACGTCAGTTACTCGAATCCCTTTAACGCTTTGGTTTTACCCGCGGTTTTGTTGCAAACTGGTTATTTTAGAAAAGCGCGTGTATAATTTCTGGTTATTTTTATTATCACTTAATAATCGGTGCTTTTTCGTCTACAACAGTGTATGGAAAGTTTAAAAAGCAAACCTTTACTAATATTAATGTGAGAAATATCTTTTTTTTTTAAGAAAATAATTTTTAATGATGGAAACATGGCTTTGTAGCTATGATAACCTTCCATTCTCTAAATTTTTTGTCAAAGAAAACATTTATTGATTTAGCAGAAATGATAGGGAAAAGCGATGAAAAAAGATATTAACAAAACCATATACAATATCCAGTGAGTTTATATATGGACATTTTTTAATATTCTTGTGGTATATGGCGACACAGGATACATTGTTAAGTATAGGAACTAGATTCAAAGTGTCCCGAACAACAGTAATTACAGTAATGATTATAACTAATAAGGTGATCTACTTTTTGCTACAACTAAGGTCAGCCTGTATCAAGTTTCCCAAAAATGAAGCAGAAGCACAATAAAAATCTCCAATACCCGGCAAAAGTCTAACTTGTCACATTTAAAATAATAACCAGAAGTATAAAACTACCAGAGTTGGGTAAATACCACAATTTTGCGGTGATAACTATGACATATAACACCTGATTCATGACGTCACGGATCTTATAACCAAACTGATAACCACACTCGCTTGAACGAATCGGTAAATACCAATCCAAAATTTTAAATACCATTTTCATTTGGTTATTCGCTTGAATTTGATTCTAGAGCCCGAACTGGAAGACGACCACTGTCAAGATAAGTTTAGACTTAGGAGTTAAAATATTTGTAAAGCTTTCGTACCATGGTAAACGTTTTGCAGGGTTAATTATCATGGTCTAATACTTTTTATTGCCAAGTATTTTTGAATAATACCTTCTTTTAACTTGCACTCCAGTGGTGGAGCATATACATGTATGCTGCTTGTTTTGATAATATATACTAAGTGACATATAAATCCGAACACCCAGTTCAAATGGTTTTATTTTAATAAAAGTTGGTGAATGTATTTATCTTACTGTAAATAACAAGTGAAAAAATTTTCAGCCTTATCAGTTGGACATTCCGGTTTTTATACTGCTTTTTTTTAATTCACTAACGCTCTAAAAATTAATATTTCAGCCGCAGTAAAGAATCAACGTTGGCGGATTTTGGTTCTTGACATCCTTTACGATCGGTTACGATGCCTAGAGTACGGAGACCTGTACGATTTCGCCAACTTAGTGAGTTTGATAGGGGCCGTATAGTGGGACTTCGGGAAGCTGGACTTTCTTTTCGGGCAATTGCAGTTAGAGTGCAAAGAAGTGTAGACACTGTGGTTAGGTGTTGTCAGGCATGGCTTCGAGAAGGCCGTACGCAAAGAGCAAGGGGCACTGGACGCCGCCGTAGAACAACAGACCGTGAAGATCGCCGCCTAAGATTATTGGCCTTAAGTTTCTCCACTACCAGGTCCATTGCAAATGAATGGTTTGCAGAACACGGAAGACCTATTGGCATGCGAAGTGTTTACCGACGAATGAGAAGTTTTGGCTTGTTTTCATACCGGCCACACTGGGTCCTCCCTTTAACTCGAGAACACCGACGTAATCGCCTTGAGTGGTGCAGACAACGGTCACTCTGGAATCAGGAATGGAACAGTATTGTCTTTAGTGACGAGTCTCGATTTTGTTTAGGCATGCACGATGGTCGTGCCAGGGTTAGAAGGCGACGTGGTGAAAGGAGGAATCCACAGTATTTTGTTGAAAGACATGTTCATCACACTGTTGGAGTTATGGTTTGGGGTGCTATAGCTTATGGTTCCAGGTCACCTTTAATCTTCATCAGAGGTAACATGAACGCGCAGCGTTATATCCACGAAGTTCTGGAACCCCATCTTTTACCCTATCTTGACACCCTGGCAGATCCAACTTTCCAACAAGATAATGCCCGACCACATGTTGCAAGAGTCACAATAGACTTCTTTCAACATAATGATGTCACATTGTTACCATGGCCACCAAGATCTCCCGACTTATCCCCAATTGAGCACGTGTGGGATATGATGGGTAGGAGATTGCTCAATTTGCAACGTCCTCCTCAGGCTCTAGAAGCACTTCGAGAGGAGTTGGTGGTTGCCTGGAATGAGATACCACAGGAGGACATTGACCACCTGATCAGAAGCATGCCTAGGCGCGTTGGAGAATGCGTAGCACATCAGGGTGCATCCACACATTATCAAAGGTCAAAGGGCTTTAAAGCAGTGCAATCATTTTGAAATTTTTATCATTTACTTATTATGCTTCATTAAGTACTTATACAAAATTTTATTAAAATAAAACCATTTAAACTGGGTGTTCGGATTTATATGTCACTTAGTATATTATGATTATTTTTTAAATATCTTGTTTTATTCGGCTCTCTGTGTAAAATTAATTAGGTTTGATCATTTTTTTCTAATATGTGGTGGCGAAGCAAAACAAGTTCCGACTAACATCTAGGGGATTTATGGCTTAATCTGTCTTAAGTCACTGGAGCTCTTAACCCCCCTACTTTCCGATTTATTGATTTAGAGCTAAATTTGCACGCCACTAGACACCTGTTTTGCATCGACTGACCCGTAGATTTCATTTATAGTGTTTTATTTATTTAATATTCTTTAATCAATTTAGAAAAAGGAAAGATGAAACGCCCCACCATTTCCTGTTGTTTATAAAAAAGGCGGCACTCTTTCAAATACAAGAGTTTTGACAGATACATATGGATAGCTTTGGATTGGTCAAGTTGAACCAGACTTGTAACCTGCCAAATCTCTGGACTTAAACCCTCCAGGTTTTCTATATGAGCTTATTCAGAGTTATTAGTTTGCACAATTCCTATATGGATAAAATCGAAACCTTGCATTTTACCTGGATGTGTGTGATTTTTGCTAATGACAGCTATTATTTTTTTCTCCCTTTACCGTCATCAAAGAATGAAATGTTTTTTGCTCCATGTTTCGTAAGCAAACCGTACATACTTTTTTTTATTATATTATTGTTGAATATGAACGACAAGAGACTGGCCCCCAGGCCACTCGAAGTATGAAAGGAGAGGTTAGTAGTGTTATGCCTTAGACCTTATGGCTAGGTAATGATAGCACGCTTCCTACTTTTGACCCTTTTGACCAACAGAATTATGATAAGAACTCACGACGTGTAGAAATATCTGAAAAAAAGAGGACTTGTTATTTGAAATTCTAAATTTTTTTCTTATGCATGGGGAACTAAGGGACGAGCAAAGCGTTTATTTATTATTCGCCCGCATTGGAGAGCTAATTCATTGTGAGAATCAATACTTGGTTAAAACGTAACTATTTGTTCGTATTATCCAATTTCCATTTCATTGAATTATTTTCGTTCCTTTGTGAGAAATCGCTATCTCAAATTAAACTTTCCATTTTGATTCGTCACAATCGGGTGGGACCTCCCGATTAATTTTGAGTATACGAGGGCCTCTCAGGGATAAGCTACGCCACTAGTTCGGACTTCTTAGGTATCATTGGAAAATAGGTGGAAAGTATCGAGTCAGTTTACCTTATTTAATCTATACCGACCGGATTTATAAATGTACTTTTATACTCTTGGTACCAGTGCCTTATGATCTACATGACTGTAAATTCAGCCTTGATTTAAGTATATCGAATATGAAATACAAAGACAGGTATTGCTCTGTATATCTTAAAAACCGTCTACAGTAAATTATGGAGACATGAGAATGATTGCCTAATCGAAATGTTGTATCAAGTGAATTATAAGTTAACGGACATTTGATAAAGTATGGTCGTTTTATGCAGCGAGTATAGGCGTCTCGTGAAATGACGTCTATAAATCACAATGTAACTACGACATATGTTTAAATACTAATATTGCAGAAGGTTACCGTAGCATGTAACTAGTACAATAATGTAGGTACAATGCATCTGAAAAATTGTACACATTAACAACAAAGTCAGCAGAGCCAGATATCTTCTACCTCCAGCCTTACGCTTTCCATTACCTAGCTCTGATATATTAAGTGACCGGTGGTGACCACAGCAAAGCAAGATAAAGTCGTGGATCAATTTTGAAGTGAAAACGTTTGCTATATTCCTGGATTTTCCTAATAATGAGTTGGATCAACCCAACGAATTCACATACAGTAGGACATGTCTATATGCTTGCGTACGTATACTAATGTTGCGTAGTTTGAGTTCATACTTTTGACTCATTTGCAAGAAGTACCACGTCCTGAAATCGTCTAACAGACACAATTACTCTAAAAATACGAATTTAATGAAAGAACTGCCAAAAAATTAATTGACAATTCCACTTGTATTATGAACTTTCATCCTAACTACAGATTGAGATTTTGGAGTCAAACAAATCGTAGGCTTACTCTTTCTACCTAGTCTGAATCCATTTGTCCATCCGGACTATGTGATTTATGTCTTTTTTAGGTGCCTCATTCAGATCTAAATGTAACTTGTACCGCAAATATGGAGATCGAGGAGGCCAGGAAGGGAGGTCAACTAAAGTGTGATTGAAGTTCTCAAGTGTAGGTCTAGCAATATGTTAATGGACATTATCTTGTTGAAAAATAGGATTTATGAACGTTTGGAGAAATAGCAAAAAATTAGGGTCTAGTATTTCCTGAGCATACCGTTGCGCCGTCGTATCTCATCTAATGAAAATTAGAATTAACGGGCAACAGTCAGTATACGTCATGGAGCAACACTTACTATAGAGTTTCCAGTTATACTGTAAGCTGTAAAAAACATTGTCACATTTGCGAGCTTAAAGGTTTTTACGAGTTTGTTGGAAAGAAAAACTATTTTAATATGGAGGTTGGCCCAGGAGGGTTCAAAGAGGAAGCAGTACCACTGATAATGGAAAAGAAGCTGAGCGGCGGAGAATCACATTCAAAAACCATCAGCCTAAAGAGACCGCTACGGACCATTACCGACATCCACAGACGATGACACACACACCGACGGAGTTATAAACGCAAAATCTAGAAGTAGGAGAAGCAACAAGACTTACCGACGAGCCGAGGAGTTTCCACCTCTTCCAAATACAGAATCCAATCTCTTATGCGTCCCCCACTTCATCAAAACAAAATACCAGCCACACTATGTCTATCACCAAACCTTTGTCATCGGGTGGCGGAGGGACTACATTATCTACCTCTAAGGTCACTCTGTCGGCCAATGTCACTTCTCAGCCATCTCACTCAGGTGACTTGTCATCAAGCCAAACTTCACGCCAAAGGCGCGTAACGCCTATTGTTCTGCGTGATGGGGCGAGGTGGCGTACGTTAAACTACCAATTCATTTCCATAGGCATTAGAATAGATCGCGCGGTTGCTGTCGATGCGGGAACAAGGATTAGCCCTAAATCTGAGGAAGACTATCGTAAGATCGTACGACTGTTCCGAGAGGAAGAAGTGCCCCATTACACTTTTCCTCTCCCTTCGGAACGGAACATTCACGCGGTGGTTCGAGGAGTTCCCGTCAACTTTTCGGATACTGACATTAAGGGAGAACTTGAGCGGCGCGTCCATGCCTTTGGTAGTCCTGATACTGCCCGAGACTGAAAAGTCGCAGCAAGTGTTCAACGAACACGATCTGCTGGGACTGGCCATTCGAGTTGAGGTTCAGAAGAACTCCAGACTCATTGTGTCACCGCTGCCAAAAGTACGGGCATGCGCAGTCATATTGAACTACCCACCCAAATGCTCAAAATGTGCAAAGGGCAACATGACGCATTTGTGCCCCCTCACAGTAGAGGAGGAGCGCAAGTGCGCAAACTGTGGAGAGTGACATCACGCAAATAGTCAGACTTGCAAGTTCACTCCAAGGAGGAACTTGCAAGTATAGCGCAAAGGCGCAATCTATCATACGCGAACGCAGCTAAGGAGGCAACTTTGCCTGCCCCCTCGGCCCAACCTCGCTTGAACACGCAAAATGTTGACCTGGCAACCGCGCTAAGGTCCCTACAACAAATAATATACCGACTGATTGGCAGGCGATATTTCCTGTAAATGTCTAGGTACAATAGTATTCATCAAAATTCTTTTTTGTTGGGCATGAGGGATATTTCCAAAAGACGGGAACTACATCAAGCTCTTTTGGAAGGAGGTATAGATGTGGCCTTGCTGTAGGAAACGTTGCTTAATCCGGGAGATCGTTCAGCTCTCCCGAATAACGATATTATCCGAGGTGACAGATTGAACAGTCGAGGTGGCGGTTTAGCAGTGTTGATTAAGCGCGGTATAGACTATTATAGAAGCACTAATGCGGAGATGCATAGCATAAGAAGCAGCTTCTGTGGTGGTCAATATGGCGGCAGGTGTCTCGTTGAAAATCACATCAGTGTATGTCAGGTGTGGTGCCAGGCTACAAGAGGCGGAACTGGATCTCCTTCTGGACTACTCGGTTCCGCTTTTTGTGGCAGGGGACTTCAACTGAAAACATCGGGCATGGAATTCTAGGTTGAATTCCACTAGTGGGATTCGATTGTACAACCATGTGATACGAAATGGGTACCTTATACATAGCACTGAAGAGTCGACATACCATCCATTCAACCATCTTCAGGCACCAGATGTCATCGACTTCGCGATATCTAAAAACTGTAGATACAGTATCTCTTCTCGAATCTTGTATGATATCTCTAGTGACCATCTACCTGTTGTCTTGGACGTGGGCAATGAGCAAACTTCTGAGGAGGGCGCTTCTCCTATGAAGCGCATTGGTTGGGACATATACAAGTTGCGCCTTAGAGAGTTTCCCAATATCCCGGTTATAGATGATGAGTCTGGAATAGATGCCGCTCAAGCGGAGTGGACAAGTTTCATTCAAGCAGCTCTACAGCATGCAGCTGTACTTCTTGTACAATGACACGGCAAACCTTCTTTGCCTGCGGACATTCGTCAGAAAATCTCTGACAAAAGAGTCGCTATTAAGCATGCAAAAAGGTCTTGTCATCCTGATGATATTCGTAGGGGTACAAATCTTGTCCATGGAATGAGAAACGCACTGCACGAGCTCCGCAACGAGCAATGGAGCGACTTTCTGACGGAATGCTTGATTCAAGTATTCCTCTCTGGAGGGTCGCAAAGTCACTCAGAAACGGAAAGCGAGAACAACTCCCGCGCATCCACGGTCCTGAAGGCATGGTCTTCAGAACGGAGGATCAGGACGAGGTTTTCGCTGATGGCATGGAGAAACAGTTCTCTCCCAACTATAATGACCTCGACGAGGAGCACATCATATGATCTGGCAGGAGATATTTTAGGGCCAACGGCGTTAGTGGAGGCACTGAATCCTCTTCAGGTCACTCTTCTTCAGATGATTAGTCTCCGAGTTTCCACATTGCACACTAGCGGAGCTCCTAAGTTCATATTAAAGACTTTAACGTGCGTAAAGGACCTGGGGAGGATCGAATCACCAACAAGGCGTTGAAGCTGCTCTCCAGAAAGCCCTGAAATATTTGGCGACAATAATGAATGCGACGCTCAGAATCCAGTACTTCCCTGCTGGGTGGAAGACTGCTGAGGTCACCATGATTCCAAAAAAGGTAACTTCGATATTTCCTCAGGATAACCGTCCCATAAGTCGGCTGTCAGCTCCTTCTAAGCTCGCCGAAAAGGTGATTTAACATGTAAACCGAGGGGTTATCCTCAGCATGAGTGCTGGCACCTTGTTTTTGGATGTCTCAAAAGCCTTTGACAAGGTGTGGAGCGCGGGCCTTCTTTATAAAATAATCCAAAAGGGTTTTCCTTTTTGGCATCTAAAATTACTGAAATCCTTTCTTGAAGGAAGGAAGTTTCGGATCAAAATTAACAATGTTTTGTCAACAACTCGGCCAGTATGGGCCGGTGTTCCTCAGAGTTCGGTCCTGGGACCAATCCTATATTCACTTTTTATCCCTTGCCCCAGCAACTGTGAAGTCTACCTCTATGCTGACGACACTGCACTTGTCGCCCAGTCGTGTAATGGTGATGTGGTCCACGATGGGTTGCAGAATGCGGTGGAAGAAGTACTAGAGGTGGCGGAACGGTGGCTGATTAAAATTGATCATTCAGGCTATTTATTGTACCAAAAAACGTCGCGGCCGCCCAGCAGAGGTATCTGTAGACGGCAATCGTGTACCATGGACAAATTCTGAAAAGTACCTCGGTGTCACCCTTGATAAAGGCACGACCTGGTAGAAACGTACAGCAGCCTTGAAAACAAAATTCCAAATTGTGTTTTGGCAACTATATCCTTTGTTATGTAGAGCCCCAAATTGAGTTTGATAAACAAAGTTCGCCTATATAAAATGATTATTAGATCAGCCATTATTTATGCATGTGCGGCTTGGTGGTTTCTTGCCAAGAATACACATATGCAAAGTCTTCAAGTATTGCAAAGTGTAACTTTGCGAACAATTTGCAACGCTCCATGGTATATCTCAAACGAGACACTACATAGAGACCTTGACATTCCTTACTTGAGCGATTATGTCAAACTGCAGGCGCAGCGACGTTATAGTCAAGCAGAATCGCACAGCAACCCTCTGTTGCGCTACTCAGTGGACTACACAGTGGAGCAAGTTCGTAAACATTCAAGGCCACGGCGCGCACTGTAATCAAAAATTAGCGCGAACTTTTAGTACACCTAAAATTACACTCTAACAAAATTGAATCAAAAATTTGTTTAGCTCACCTCAAAATTAATCCGTGTACCCTGTCAAAAAACCTAGGTGTCTACTTTTAAACTAAACACTTCTGTTTTTCTTTGTTCTTCTCCATTTTTCTTCTCTTTCCCTTTCTCTTTTTCCTTGACATTGTCTGGTTTCTGGGCAACCAATACTGACAGATTCGACTAACGTACATTAGACAAAGACTAAATGAGCAAAGGACCTAATAAGAAATAAATTTAACAAAGGTTTTCATCAAATCTCTGGTCTGTAACGTCTTTCAAACCATTTCCTTTTTTCTTAAATATATAAAAGAAATCATGTCTAACAACATTAAAAATGTATAGCCTCTGACAACCCGACTACCTGAGGTTGAGTGATGTTCACGTGAATATCGGTAAGTCTCAGTTTTAGATAGTTATGATTATAGACGTACTAAGGGTGCAAAGTACCTCTAGTTTCCATTACAGGAGTAGGAGGAGTAGGTAGGAGTCCATATCCGTAGTCCATCTCCTTTCCTGGACGAGATCTCAAGACTTTTCGCATAGTGAATTTGTGTGGGACATGACGGGGAAAAGTGGCCCCTTAACCTGGTCCTTCACAAACGCCAATCGCTCGGAACCAAGTACAGCTGGCCTGGACTTCCTGCAGAAGCATGCCTCAACGACTGGACGAATGTATACGGTATTGGGGAGCCCAGCACATCATTAGGGACTTCCTCTTGCTCATGTCATATTTTCTGGGTGTTCTGTTCTCTTTCTCAATGAGTATATTTTGTGATTTGTATGGTCGTTCATACGAGATGGTATCGCTGCAGACTGAGGCTTCAAGTGGCAGCTTTTGGATCACAGCGACCGGCTGTGAGAGTGATCAGTCCTGGCTACTAACTTGTTCCGCAATATCCGGGATTGATTTAGGCTCCAACATCGGCTCGAACACAATTTTAGTAACTATATAACTCGTTTCCACGTCGCAGGTCGGCATGTAGGCGTACCTGGGGACGCAGTAATACTGTGCAGCTCAATATGTCCAAGAAAACAGTACTATATTTTAACTAAAAAGAGGCACCTCCGTTACCATCCAATTTTGGGGGATGGGAGGGCTCTAGAAGAAAGCCATTCTCGATCGCGTTTGTTGGAGTTCGCTGAACACAAGACTTGGCACAAACACGCCTCACTAATCTCAAGACAAGCTAAGTGCAAGCTGCGGTATCGGTTTGTTTGGAACTACTAAGCAATTTTGACCATCTAACCTCTTCATTGTTACCAAGCTCAGACAAGACCGGACTTAGAGTAACGCCAAAGACCGTAAGTAGTGTAAAAACCGGATCAACAATCTTCTCAATCATTGGAAGTAATTCAATGTTGAATAGGTGACCGTAAAAGTATTGAGTGCATTACTGGTGACCTTTGCATCTCAAAATTTCTGAAAACCCATTTTCATATACCACCCACATGAGTGCTAATTTTAAAAACAAACTTTCAAAAAATGGTATTTCTTTTCTTGAAATAAATTACTGTGTGTTTATTGATGAAAAATCATGTGCTCCTACGCTACTATTTATTACAATCGCACAATACGCGAAGTAGTCGCCAGTAGTGGCAACAGTAGCAAAGTGAAAGGTTAAGACAGGATCTGAAAAGCAAAACAGACACACCCATCTATGGCGCGCAGTTCGATCTACGTCCTGGCTTTTTCTAATGAAATTCTACGACTAGAGGTGACAAGACCTTGCTTGTTGGTAATCCCCGCAACCCAATTTATTTGCATAAATAATTATCGAACAAGTTGCAATAAAATACAGATCCGTTATTGGTTATTAACTATCGTGCTATATTGGCAGGAAATACAGGATGCACCATTATCTTTTCTTTATTAGGATAAGTCAAATGTGGAGCTCCTCAAGCTACAAAAATCGCTTAAAATAACTAGGTATCTCAGACTGAAATATAAGACTTCAAAACCCTCATCCTGACAACCTCCTTCAGATACATAAATACTTTGGTGCAGCGGCCGTAGGCAGAAACCTAAATAACTAGACACCGAGACTGCTATAACGAGTTTAGACATACCAGTGCTGTCATCAGCAAGGCTGTGGATTGGATTGATTGTAGAGATGAGGTCGTTGATAGATTGCAGAAACAAAGTCGAAGCCAAGAACACCATGCGTTGACATTATGGCAATTAAGCCGTGATGTTCGAAGTTTTCCAGAAGCTCTGGATTGATACAGTTCACCATCGCCTTGCTGATCACAGGAAGCGGGGTATCGGCATGTAGCTGTTGAAGCTCTCACTTAGATTCCTTTTTTGGATGGGCTTAACACAAGCAAGCTTCCAACCTTCTAAAAGAGCCCAAGATTCGTAAGACATCTGAAAGAAATGCAAAAGGGCTGGAACAAGCTCGGCTGCTCATTCCTTCTGTACAATAGCAAAAATCAAATCAGCACTAATATCTTTAATGATCTCGAGAGACACAAATACCTGCCTGAAGGTCTTTTGCCTGAAGCTTACTCCATGCATAGCGTAGGGAATCCTTGGCAGCCACGGCACTTGGGCCATGGTGGATTGCCATAATGTATTTCCGAGTCATATTCAGGATCATCAATTTAGTTGCTGATTAGTCTTTCACTTAGAACATGTTAAGGTCGTTCGACAGAACGAGAACCTGACTTCTGGCCTGCTTGATCGCCAGACCTGAACCAATAGGTTTTACCTTTAGGGCTATCAAAATTATTAGCTTACACTGTTCCAGCGGAAAATGTGGGAGATTTAAGAAGTCGGATCATTGCTGAGTGTAACTCAATAAGAAATGTCCTTGAAGGAAGAGTTTTTTTAGGTCAATATGCCTTACATGTTATTGTCGCTGACAAAATATTTATTTTGGAAACTTTTGTTCGCCCTGTGTCTTAATGAAGCGAAATATTCATTGATGATTTATTGTCCTGTGTTATGGAATCACCCTGTATATTTTTATATCTCAATTAAAGGACATGTTAGTCCACGACCAAATGGTTGGTAGATCCTGAATCTGATAACATTAGCTTCACCTTGCTTCTTGAGTCAGATACGCTGCACGTAATTCTTGAAATGGGTGAATAAAATAGATAGTAGAACGCGTTCTATTGCCTTTTCAAACAGCTTTTAACGTATGATGTGACGTTTATCATCTAAATGTCGGAATGCCTCTATTTTCGGTAAAATAACGTGTTTCTAGTTTTTTTCTTCCGACAATGATTTGGGGACAACCAAGCGTTAAGGAATAGTTTAGCCAAAGGTAAGAGAACCACGCCAACTTTTTCTCGGTTATTCTATTCCCTCGTTTCAAAATTGACCTCCCTTAAGCCCTAGCCTCTCCTAAAAATAGCCCAAACTAGACCAAAAAATCCCTTTTGTCTAGCTGTGCGCTAAACAGGCAAACAGGCTAGGGTCGTCGGCATTCTTTTTATGGGTCACTTTCAGATCAAGCACCAAGCACTTGGGAACTTAAGTATCGTATTCTATTTTATGGAATGATATATGTTTTTGATGATGGCGCGTTCAACAAAACCTTGCATTTTCAATAGCTGGCATAGTAACATGCCAAAATGCTGCAGCCTGGGACCCTTGTGAGTAAAGAACACCACTGACGTAATTTGCGTCGTCATCTACTTTGCAATGCAACACTAACATGACGTATTTGTGCCGCATTTAACCTCTAGTCACAAGATCTCTTATTTTTCAAACCATTTAGCAGTGTAGATCATAACATGAAAAAAAACGTTATAGAAGCTTTTGACATTATAATAAAGTTGCAAAATCGTACTATTACATCTATGTTTTTATTTGCTTATTAGGTAAGAGTGAACGTAATGTAAGATAGTTCAACGCTATCCGACAACATTCTCTTTTTATAATATATCTAACAGGCAAGCAGATGATATATCTATAAATAGATGCGATGGGTATGGCTAGGATGTAATGTATGTACGAGTATATAGGGAACGACTATTTTGCAGAACTAATTTTTCATAGACATCAAGCATTACGAACGCTGATTTATTCTACTGTTACAGTAAAGTTTTATTCACATAAAACTATAATTCCTATTATCAGCGAGTGGTACAGCGTTAAATTGGTAATAACATTGTATATGTTTCGTTAAGTTTCAATATCTACAAAGAAACGTTTAGGTAGAAAACTTGTCAGGTATTTATGAAGATCTCTTTGTAAAGATCGTGCACGTAAATCATGTTAGCTTAGTTACTAATTGCAAAGCCGATTACTTAATGACCAATGTGTGCTTCCTTGGATTTACCTGGTGTTTTAAATTCGACTCTCACCATTGGAATCGTGGAAATGGCCACAGACACAAAGTCGGTTGAATAGTAACAAAGTTGCGTATTTTGCTAATTAAGAAAATGGTAATTAGGAAGTGTTTCCGGAGGTAGACGAAGAAAACCAAATCTTTCCAAAATCGATTTTAACGCATTAACGTTTCGTCTCTTGTCCTCAATCATCAACTTTATTTTTTATCTGGGATGCCATTCCTCTATAAATATGATGGGTAGTTTTTTAGCTAATCGCTTCCAAAGAGTTACTATCGATATGGATGCGCCGCCTAATGTGTCATTTCATCTGGAGTACCCCAAGGCTCGGTACTCGGACCATTATTATTCAACTTACATATCTCCAACTTGCACACAATTCAATTCAATTCAATTTTTTGCTGATGACTACCACATTTATAATCACTTCCATGGTAGAAACACTCAAATTGCTGTATATGAAATTAATGAAGATCTAAAATCAATTAGTGTATAAATATGCAAATAATCATAACCTCAAACTCAACCCTTCAAAATCAAAAGTGATTATTTTTTCACCTAAACCTAAAAACAACTTTAGTGTTAGTTTAGATGGTGCTACTATCGAAATTAATGAAGCGGTCAAAAACTTGGAAATTCTGTTTCATGAGTTCATACCACATATGAACAAAGTTACCAAAAGCTGCTTTCCGATCCTACATCAATTATGTCTGAATAAACAAATTCTCAATTATCAGACTAAAAAAAGTATGCGAGTCATTGATTGGGTCCAAAATTACTTAATGTGGTATAGTTTGCAATCCATTTTTAGATACAATACCTCTTTCACGTTTACAAAAGATTCAAAATTCATGTTGCAGACTAATAAATAATTTAAGAAAATATGACCATATAAGCGGTTCTTGAAGAACTTGGGATGCTTGAAGACGAGAAGAGCTGTATAAGCTACACTTATTAACTTACAAACATAAGCTCTCGTTTTTGAAGAACAAGCTGATCCTTCGGAATTCTATTCACTCAAGTAACATACGGCTTACTGAGACACTCACAATGCCTCTTCACAAAACCTCATTCTTTTATAAGTGCCTCACATACAACGCGCTAACACTTTATAGTGAAATACTTCAGGCACTAAAATCAATAAATTACAATGACTCTAAAAAAAAATTAAACAATTTATTTTAGAAAAGTACCCACCTACATAGTTTGACCACTCACTCCGCAAAACGGATACATTCACATACTATATATGATTAAATTTTTAATACTTACTATTAGTATATTTAGGTATATTAGTTTTACATATTTATAATCGTTATTTTACAGGGTGTAAAGATAGATAGGTGATAGAGGCGGTCAAAAGAAGCAAAAAGTTTCATATAACATGGGGATCAAAACGGCATTTTTTTAGAGAAAAGCGACTTTAAATTAAAATAAATCTGACAATGCCGCAAAACTATGCAAAAGGATAACTAACCACTGTTACTGACTACAAATTTTGGCTTAACTTAGAAAAACTTAATGTCATTTATTTGTTAATTACCCAATTTAAAAATGTTTTAAATTAGATTAAAATTAGTAAGATTGTGGTAATTGTGGTCGATATAAAACACTTAAAGTTGTAAACTATAAAGCCATTTAGACAAAAATCTATTGACTTTTGGACCATGGGTCATATGGACTTTTTGACTTGTTTTGACCCCCCTATTTTCCATTTCAGTAATGAATACCATAACATTTACACCCTGTATATGTGTATATATATATATATATATGAATTTTTCAAGGGTTAAGTAGCAGAATAGCTTCATGCTGAACTTCGTCCTTTAATAAAAGACGTTTTATTATTATTATTATTTTATTAGACATTTGATAAATACATTTTTTTTTGAGATTCCAGAAGTGTATATGTCCTTCATTGACATCACCAAGTCTTTTGTAAAACTTGTTTTGAAGACATTCAAATAATTTGCAAGTTTATCAACTGTAACAACAGCTATTTTAGCTCAACGGATCCTCATTACATGACACCTTAGCCATGGATTAATATTATTTGAGTGCAAGATGTGTGCATCGACTCAGATATGACGAATATGAAATGTGTTCAGCAGCCTCCGATATTGCCAAGGCTTTTACTTTCTTAAAACCATTCCGCTTTCAATGTTTTCATCATTACTACACTTAAATAATATGAAGTTAGCATTATCATGTTCTTTATTCGATGAGTTAAGACCAACTGAAACAAGTTATTTTTTAGTCATTTGAAATTGTAGAGACTGTCCACCTACATCCAGTTCATAGAGGCTGAACGGACGCTTGGCTAATTTTTTTACACACCTGGGCACCGCTAATGTTATAAGGGACTCTAAACATGCCTTATTAATCCTATATATTTAAGCTGCCTAAGGTTAACAGAACTTTGGAAAACCTCGTCAGACATATTGTTCTACACCCTAGGAATGAAGGATCGTTCGTATCGACCAGTTCTCGGTGTAAAAAGTTCGACAGAGTTGGGATGGGAGGCAGGAGACTGGAGGGTCCATCGGACAGGCTCAACGCGAGGCGACGTCATGCTGAAGATCTGTGAAGAACAAAACCCAATGACATAGCGGTACAAGTTATCAAAACCGATGAAAAATCATTGCTGTGAAAGGGTCCAAAGGCTGTGCGTTATGGGAGTGTCATTAATCAGTAGAACAGCCCTCGAGTATAGACAATGAAGTCGGGCAAATGTGATAATATGTATGAAGTGCCTGTCTGATAATTTCAAGGACTTCTTGGGAAATACTGTTTTTTTAATAATTATAATTTTATCTGTACAGAAATCCAATACGGCGGCCATAAGAAAATATAATGTTAAAAATTGAGGACAAGAGACGAAACGTCATCTAGAAACCCCAATTATATCACCTTGTGGGAGCAAAAAAATTCCAATGTTAAAATCTTACCACAAATAAAATCAGAAAAAGATACAAGCAATGTTTGGAAATAAATTGCGAAACTTTTCTAGAGACATTTTTTGGGGGAATATATGAACTTTTACAGTTTAAAATCTTAATCTTCATCTGAAAATGCTAAAATAGCGATACACCTCCAAGAACGTTAAACTACTTATACACCTGTTGTTTCTAGCTGCTACGTGCTAGAATCTAGTATCGCATAGAACCCTTATATTTTTCAAGTAATTCATATATATTCAACCACAGATTAGCTACCTACGAGGGTTGTCTCGAAAATAAGGTTCCAAAATTTTTTTCAGGTACAAGGAATTTTTATTTGTAAAAACGAATTTATCATTGAATACGTTGATCTTTGAGCTATTTTTCTACATAGTCGCCATTTTTTCACGGATTTTTTTAGTTGTGGAATCGACTTTTTCACCCCCGCCGCAAGGAAATCGTCTGTCGTCAGCCCACTTGGAAACTTGATACCTGCTATTTGCAACTCTCCGTCCGTTTCGAACCGTTGACCACCTGGGTGCTCCTTCAATTTCGCAAATGCTATGACAGGGATGTAAGGGAGATGGGCAACGACTTGCCAGACAAATCACTCGATTCTATCGTTCGTTTGCGTGAGACATGAAGATGCGCATTGCCATGGTACATTCTTACACTTTGGAGAGTTTTCCCCTATGACGATTTTGGACTGCCCGTCTCAGCTTTTTCAGAAGCATCAGGAATTTCAACCGCCTATCCCCGGATTATAATTCGCAAGATTTGCTCAATCTTCGCCATAACTTCCTCGGAAATCGACGGCCTCCCGGTTCGTTGTTCATCGTGGATGTTCATGTTGCCGTAAGACCTCTCTTCACCATTTGAGGACATGTTGAATGCTCAAGCAAGTTTTCCAATAAATCACTCAACTTGTGATGAATCTCTATAGGTGGTAACGTTTTTGCGTGCAAAAAACGGATGACGGCACGAATTTCCCATCAGGCGGTGACAACGATGAACAGCTCGATTGCGCATGGCTGTCAGACCGGTACTGAGCATCGCCAATAGGCGTTTCTTGTTGGGATCGGTGGTGGGGGAGCCGACAAACACGACGTTGTTGCCAAATTTCGCCTAGCGTCAGGCGCAAAGTTACAACATGGTGAACCTTGTTTTGACACTACCCTCAAACCTAATCTTGGGCGAAAAGCTACTTTATTTGTTTGTCTTGAACTAATTTCAATTCACCATTACTATATATGTTATGTTGCAGTGCTATATTCGCTCTTTCGCACAACTACAGGAATACGTTTCATTAAAACCAAAACATGCCACTGACCAGTTTGGATATTTGGTCTTTTTATACGAGAGCCACTGTGAATTTTAATAGTAAAGAATGAGGGGACAGTCGTCTGGTGTTCCTGTCAAGGACAGCCGCTTTGGTTCGGATTTTTTGGTTACTATGCTAATATTTCAAACGAAAGATTATTTTACTTTTTGGTATCCTGCCTTAAGGAATCTGGTCTGACTATATTTATGTAATCGTGTAGGTTTTGTTTGTTTTCTTTTTCTCTCTTTTGGACCTGGTGTCCGTGAAACGATTTTTTACGTGGCTTAATCCTGGAACTCGAGACATTTATTTATTCACTATTTTTCCAAATAATTGATGTAAGTATACTGTTATAATAATAGTGCTAAATGGAATAAAAAGTCGTATTCTAAGTCATCCTATGGCAAGCACTATAAGTGGATATATTTTCCGGAGAATGGAAAATAAACGTCACATAATTCCTTTTATTTTTTTGTGAATTACACACTGACGTCCATTCAGACGATTGAAAAAAACAACAGACTGCAAGGTTGCGAAATATGCCGATCAAAGACCTCAGAGCAGGAAATTAAATTTTTTCGTAGTTGGCTGCCCATTTCGGAATATAGTTAGCATTTTAATGCCTACAAAATGTTTAATTAAATTTCTGAGTTATCTACGCGTGTCGAACATAAGTTCAAGGTCAATTCGCAAAAGAGATTCGCTATTTTATGTACCGAAATAAATTTCCATTTCAGCTGAAGAGCTCGAGTTATTTTGCGGATGCCAAAACTGCTTGTAGACTATATCAGCAAAAATGCAGACAATGGTAAAAATATATTTTAGTTGATCAGTGAAGTAATATATTAATTTCATCCAACGGATTTGTAACTAAAAGCTGAAATGATAATATTAATAATAATAATAGTAATAATAATAAATTTTCCTTGTTCGAATATTTTACACTATATATCCAACATACAGGGTGGTCCATAAGTCCTTTGAAATTTCAAATTTGAATAAAATTTAACGGGTGAGCGTGAGAGGCGCGGGCGAGGTGGGGGCAGTATCTTCAGTGTCTGGGAATTCAGTCGCCATGGAGTGCTTCACTGGAGCGGATCGTGCTTTTTGTGTGCGCGCGTTTTATCAAAATAATGATTCGGCAACCATTGCGCGGCGTAAATATCGAGAATACCACAATTTACACAATTTTACAAAGAGTCCAACAGCTCAAACGATTAAGAACTGGGTTGCTAAGTTCGAAGAGACTGGTTCGACGTTAGATAAACAGCGGTGGGGTCAACCAAGGACAACTCGTATTGAAGAAAACATCAACATTGTGGCACAGTCTGTTCGTCAAAATCCTACCCAGTCTACTCGTAAGCGTTCCAGTGCACTAAACGTACCCAGAACATCTTTACAGCGGATTTTAAGGAAAGATTTACGTCTGCACGCTTACAAAATTCATTTAGTGCAGGAATTAAAAGATAATGACGCTATTCAGAGACTAAACTTTGCGAGTGAAATGTTGAATCGATTTTCTTCGCTCAATAATGTGTTGTTCTCGGACGAGGCTCATTTCCATTTAAACGGGCATGTAAATAAACAAAATTGCCGTTATTGGAGCCCCGAAAATCCAAGGCGTAAGCATCAGAAGCCCTTACACAGCCCTAAAGTTACAGTTTGTGCTGCTATGTCAGCGCATGGCATCGTAGGTCCTTATTTTTTTGAGGACGACAGAGGTCGCGCATTAACTGTTACTTCGGAGCGGTATGTAGCAATGATAGAAGAGTTTTTGACACCAGCGTTGCAGAATTTTCCAGGTTATAATACGCAGACCTGGTTTCAACAGGACGGAGCAACTGCCCACACCTCCAACACTTCTATGCCCGTCGTCTGTCAACTTTTTCCCAGCAAAGTAATTTCTCGAAGAGGAGACATTTCCTGGCCACCACGTAGTCCAAATTTGACCCCAATGGATTTCTTTTTATGGGGCTACCTCAAGAGTAAAGTGTGCGACACCACTCCGCGATCAGTTGATGTCCTGAAAGAAAATATCCGAAGAGAAATGGCAAGCATTACAGTGTTGACTTGCCGCGCAGTCATCGACAATTTTAGACGTCGTTTATATGAGTGTCGTGATCGTAATGGATTGCATTTAGACGATGTGATTTTCAAAACATAATTCCCATTCAATAAAGATGATAACAAAATATAATAATTCTTCATAATGTAACTAGTTTGGTTTTATTCCTTTTTTTCCAGCTCAAAGGACTTATGGGCCACCCTGTACAACAATAGGCGTAAATAAGTCACTAAAATTTCAAGAATCGAATCGGTAGAGTGTTACCATGATGGTATTTCTCAACTGAGCCGTACATCCTAACATTTAGTTATTATGAAGTTAACCTTCCTAAGCCGCTCAAGAACAATTATTTATAATTAATCAGGATCTAATGCTGGCTATATGATTTTAGTAATAATAGATAGAAATATGGTATGTAACCAATTTTCGTCAAAACTATCAATCTGTATTTGGAAGACAAGAGTGGCGTAGGAGTGATTATGTTGAATAACCACTTCAGCTTCTTTTTGAAAATTATTCACAGTATAATTTCGGAATGCAAATGAAAGATTATTGTATAGCTTGGCAGCATTGGCAGCAGTAGAAGAAAAGCTCTTTTTGAGGAGAGACTTAAAGTGTTCAGCTAAGTTAATGTTTTTTCCAAATTTGACGAGTTTATTTAAAAAATATTCTAGTTACTTATTTGCTAAAATTTTGATAGGTTCTGAGACCTCTGTTTATTTTACAATTCTCTTTCTACACATGGTTCATATTTTCGAATTTCCGTATACCTAGAGAAAAACGGTGACAAGAATTTTGTAACCGTTATAACCTGTCTTTACCACCTCTTATTGTAGCTGGGCCGTAAGCACTTGTGCAGTATAAAACTCTTGAAATTATAAGAGCATCACAGTTTACTGATCAATATATTTCTTTGATTGTATATTTGTCTAATATATATATACATAATTTCATTAATTGGTAATTGACAAACATTTTCTGCTATACAAGTGTTTTTTTACTCAAAAATCATTACTTTGATTTTCAGCTGTTATTGTCAAGTTATGAGCAGCTGAGATATCAGAGAGTCCAGATCGTTGTTCATTAAATTAAAAGAGAGCTGCAGTATATTTGAGTATCATCTGCATACTGATGAATTTTGTTGTGTTTCATATGTTTTGAAGAACCCGTAATGTATATAGAAAATAAAAGGACTGAAAGTGGAGCCTTGGGATACACCTATTTTTAGTACCAATTTATTAGCGTTATTAATAAAGACATCTTTCAGTAAGGAAGCATTTTATAAGTTTGGGGGCAACAGAGCTAAGTCCATAATATTTAAGCTTGACAAACAAGATTCTATGATCAATCGTATCGAAAGCCTTACAGTAACCTAGTAATATTAAACAGCCTTACCGCTGTCTAGCGAACTAACAATGTCATCTACAATACAACCGAGTGCCGCTGTCCATACCACATCTCTTTTTGAAATCAGCCCACTAAGGAGAATAGGGTGTAGTTTCACCTGTAGTTTTGTTTTGTTTTTTGACTTTTAGAGGTCAATTCTTGAAAACGAGTGAGTAAAATAACCAACTAGAAAGCTTTCGATGTCTGTTTTGATGTTTATCAGATAAGTCTGTGAATGCAACCGTTTTCTGCGAAATCACGTGTTTCTAGGTTTTTCATAGCATTACCAGTTTCGTCACAAAGTAAATTACGTCTTTAAATGGGACCGATGGACAACAGAGAGATTTCCGCATTGTCTTTTTTAAAATCTTCTTCTTCTTCTTCCTACTTTATTAATAGGCTCATGCCTGTTTTACTTCGGTTTTTAGCCTCAAGTGATGTTGTCTGACCATATTTTCCTCGGTCGTCCCATTGATCTTCTTCCATTTGGCGATATGTCTCTTGCTATTCGTACTGTTCTATTTTCTGTCATTCTTTCTATGTGTTGATTCCATTCTATTTTTCTTCTTTTGGTCCACAGGTTTATTTCCTCTATACCACATCTCGCTCGTATTTCCTCACTTCATACTCTGTCTCTTAGAGTTTGGTATCTAGTAAGAGTTTCCGAAAATAGACAATTCGTCATCTTAGCCGATACGTCATCTTAGCCGATACGTCATCTTACCCTCCTCTCCCCTACATGTGCGTCCAAGTTTGTAGGTTGACATCTTCCAAAAGCAAAGGCAAATGCTTGATCAAAAAATTCAAGTATTCTGTACCTGTTCATCTGTTGTCGAAAACGAAGGCCCGATAACTTGTCTGTCAATAACTCCTCCCCAAACATTCAAGCTCCATTTATTTTGGAAATCTATTTGCCTAACCCAGTAAGGGTTTTTCATCGCATTAATAGTACATGTTATGCCTGTTGATAACACCTATGCTGTTAAAAGTTGCCTCATCGCTAAAATGAACTTTATCCAGAAAAGTAGTGTCTTCACCCACTTTATTTAGCATTATTCTACTAAACTCCATTCGAGCTGCGAAATCCTGAGGACGAAGGTCTTGACGCAAGCATAGGTGATATGGATGGTACCTATGCTTGTGAATAATCCTTTGGACACGAGTTCTGCATATACCAATTTCTGCTCCAATTTGCTGTGCACTTAAATGGGGATTTTCTAGCAACTTTAATAGAACCTCCAACTGATTCGCCTCATTGGTGACACTTGGATTATTTATACAGTTTTTACTATATTCCGCTGCTCCACTTGATTCACAACGTTCTCGTAGTGTGGGAAATGTTTCCGGCCTTGGATGTCGCATATCAGGGTACCGTTGCTTATAAATGCGAGATGCTAGGAAACTATTTCTTTGGGCTTTGCCCAAAACGTGCACACCATATTCATCATTTCTTCTTTAGAAAAATTCATTTTCAAACACGTTTTTATTATAATGCCCACAAAGCTAATTTTGACAGTTTGTAACTATCAACAATTTGTTTGTTTCCAAGGATGATGCGATATTTTAGGGAATTAAGCCGTTCCATAAAAGGCGTGCTAATAACGGAAAAAATAGCCGTAGAAACCCTTGTGTGTCTAGTATCAAAAAAGCTTATAAAAAATGCAATCCAAATTACACAAATATACAGGGTGATACATTTGAAATTTTTGAGAAAAGCTACAATCTGCGTTTTTGCCCACCTTGTATGAGCAAAAATTAAAATTTCAAAAAAGTTCAAATAAGATAAAAGCTGAGGTGTTTAAGTTTTTTTTTGATATAAAATTCAGCACTCCAAATTTCAAAGTGGCGGACTGAGGGGTTGCCGAAGTGGGGGACTTTGCTGGACAAAACACCTTATATCTCAGTAGCTAATTACCAAAACCCCATAGTATGTAATATCAATTTTCTTCTTTTGAATTGGTTTATCCAAATACGCAAATAAATTTGAGGCATTCCATTTGAAAAATCACAACTTTGATATCTAGGTCGAAATTGGTATAATGGCCAATATTATAGAAATGTGCCGTTGAATGTCATGTATGACATGCCATAAATAGATTTTCCCAAAATGTATTTGTTTATGTGTAATGTTCCATCCACACATGGATGGGCCACCCTATATACAGGGTGACTTTGAAGTTGAGTCATTAATTTTCAGATAATGATTGTAGAAGGAAGATAAACCAAAATATGTATGTAAAAATAAAAAAAAACTAAAAAAAAATGTTTACCTTGTTTTATAAAGTATCCTCCCGACAAGTATTTCAGTGCGGACCTATATTTGATCGTGAGGTTCCCTGTGAGGTCTTATGTCACCTGATTCACGAGCCCGTTGTACTACATTAACAAAAGCACGAGGGGTTGGTTGCACTCGATTGGGAAACCGATCCGCATAAACATGTGCCATTTTTTATTTCGTTTGAGCCACGCAACAGACACTATACACACGCGTTACCGACTGGTACTGACTGTATTTATAACTGAACTGAATAAAATAATTGTAAAAACATCGTTCCAAATTCTTTCGCTTTTTTGTTTCCGATGCGATGAACCGATAAGGCGGATTATATCCGTTGTTGCCAAACACGAGCACATGATATTATTATTGAGACAGGGCGGTACTCAAACTTCCAAAGGGCTATAACTTTGTTACTTTAATTTTACCAGAAAAATGGTAAAGGAAAGAACATTTCTTTTGATTAGGTCTACTCACTGTTAAAATAAATGACTCAACTTCGAAGTCACCCTGTATATATATATGCAAAACTTATATATATATATACAAAACTTGGTGAACTGGCATACATGTTCCTCCCATGGCTATTTATACTGCTAACGCTGGCGTGTCCTATGTGATGGGTGCTGTGCTGTGGCTGGTCGGTGGTCATGACGTGTTCTTCGGGAGGTCTGCCCTGCTTGTTCTAAGCATAGCGACTTGATGCTGAGGATGATAGGCTCACATATTCGCCTGATTTGTACGCTGGCTGTACTATAAACGTTGCTAGTGCTGGATATGCAAGCTGCCGCCTTGAATTATTTTTGGTTGTACCTACCAGTATGCCTCTTTACCTATGATCTTGGTATCTTCCCTGCTCATCTCGTGTTCGTT
The DNA here is from genome assembly GCA_963669975.1 of Acanthoscelides obtectus. Classification (NCBI taxonomy): domain Eukaryota; kingdom Metazoa; phylum Arthropoda; class Insecta; order Coleoptera; family Chrysomelidae; genus Acanthoscelides; species Acanthoscelides obtectus. Next base: position 42,778,251 of record CAVLJG010000003.1, read on the forward strand.
GGCTTCTTTGACTGACTTAATTGCTCTGTCCTACAAGTTCGTAATTGACTTTTTTCTCAGAGTATTTAAATTGCGCTGTACTCATTTCTTTATGAACTAATGAGGGCGATGCGTATAAAGTGCAGAGTCAACCTACCTGACACCATTTTTGTTTATTGTAAATGACTGTTACAAAAATGTGCTAAAATATGAAAATCGCATTCATAAACAACGACAATAAACATATTGAAAAGACCGTCACATGATTTTTCTGATTTTGATAATTTAAAGGTGTTTCCTAATTGAACAAAGCAAGGAAACATTTAAAAAGTCTAGATAAAAAGCCACAGATAAATAATTACCAATTAAGAGGCAGATAAAGCACGAACCGAAGAATATAAAAACATACATGTTTCGCATGAAAAAATATGAATAAAATCATGAAAAAATATACACAAAGCGCACTGGCAGGGAGATTTCAGTGTCCAATGAATGGTGCAATCGACCAACTGAAGTAAAACGAGTGGAATCCGCAGACTATTCGGAAGATCTATGTATATGAATTCATGTGATGCTGAGAACATGTAAGAGTCGCCCGATAAAAAATACTGAAACCAATAAACCCCTGATTAATCAGCTACAAATTAGTGTAATTTGTGAAGCTCCGTATACATATAATACCGATTGTAACAAATTATATCTGTGAAGTACAAATCACCTGCATTCATATCCGCTGAATGTGCTGACATTCTGATCAAATATTCCAATTACGTGCTTGAACTTTTAGAACAAATAATTCAAATAAGTAACAGGCCGAGTCGTGAAGCTAGAGATGAGGTCGTGAATACCCTCCCTATTTATTGCCTATTCAGAATTGATGCGATACACATCGTTGGCAGTTTGGTCTTTCGTCGTTTGTTAAGTCTATTCTAACACGTTCTTCGTTAGAAGACTGGTCATAGCCAAGTCGCTGTCCATTACAGCCATTGGTTAACGTAGTGCAATAATGAGGATGAAAGTTTATATTACCCATATCTCAGCCTTAAGCATCTATGGATGTTGTTTGGATGCATCCACAAGCGACTATTCCAGCTGAAGGTAACGTTTCGTTTCCTAGCGCATTGTAGGGCGCTGCTTACTCACCAGATTAATAAGATAGGCTACTTTTAAGTAACCCAAATCTCACCGCTTTATATTTACTGCATCATACACTGTGTGTTCCAGATTCGCTTCTTTATACAGGGATCTCGGCTTCAGTTATACCGACAGCAAAGGTTAAGCTTAGTGCATTTGATAGCCGGCTTCAGATTTACGATCTGTTAATTGGTTTTGGAAATATCGGAGAAAAACCGAAAATGTCGAATTTTGGTTTTTGCCAGTAAATCCGAAATGGTTTATTTGACAGCTGTCAAAATGTAGCATTACCCAAACATTTTTTTAAGGAAAATAAGATAGCGTGTATGACATGTCTCATTCGTCTTTTGTTTTTCCGCAACCTGCCTCAACTTTCATTTTTGTTATGATGCCATATTGGATTATCCGATTTTTGAAAATAGCGTAAAATTTCTAGCCTAGTGACGTCTCACAAGTGCATAAACAATAGGAATATCATCGAAATATCATGACACATAATGTTATGTATTATTTTTTTTCTAATGAGGCCATGATTTATATGTTAGAAAATTGAATTAATTAGTAACGCATTTTTTTCATGTAAGGAGGTTCTGACTTTTGCCTCATTAAAATCATAAATGTCATAAAGAAAATTGTCAAGGCATGTTAAAAATGGCCGGTATTCCCTACTCAAATGAAGAAAAGTTTGACATGTTAGCTCTGTACTTGCAGTCACATAGAAACGCTGAAATTACCTCAGCAAGGTTTTTGGAGATGTACTCGAACTACGGCAGCCTCATAAAACCCAATTTAGAAAAATAGTAGTTAATTTAAAGAACCATGAGGCCTTCGAACCACCTAGAAGCGGATACAATATTGAAAATGAAAATCGGGACAGAAACATTTTACAAGTTGTCAACGAAGTCAGTAAGAACTATAGAATGGAAAATTGGTGTGTCAAAATCAACAGTAGAGAGAGAGAGAATGCTAAATATGAATAAGTACCATCCATACAAACCTACAGTAGTTCAAGGGCTTAAGGAAACTGATTTTCCAAGGCGAATGCGCTTCTGCGAGTGGTATAGGTACTAGGAAAATCCCGATTTTGTAAATCATGTCTTGTGGTCCGATGAGAGTAGGTTTGCGAATTGTGGAGTTTTTAAGAAGAACAACAATTAATTTAATTTAACTTACCTTTTTAATTGGGCACCTATTTGAAGTTAGATATTGATCATTTCAGAAAATCGACTCATAGGATCATAGGACCATTTTTGTTTGACTACAACCTAAATGGACAGAGGTACCTAGAGCTTTTGCGAAATGAGGTTATACCAGCTTCACGACTTAGTCTGACCGAATATGAGTTTAGAAGAACCTGATTTCAACCGGATCGATGTCCGGTTCACAACACCGTTCAAGTCAGGATCTTTTTAAGAAAGCAGTTTGATGAAAGATTAATTTCATTGAATGATTCAATATCTTGGCTTCCTAGAACCTCTGACCTTTCACCCTTGGATTTCTACCTCTGGGGTCACACAAAGAATGATGTCTATGAATTTGATCCTCCCGCGACCATAGAATTCCTGAGACAAAGAATTTTGGAAACATTAATAGAAATACACTAGCTAAGGTTGTACGAAAAACAGTCACCAATCGTCAAACATGTCTGGTAAATGAACGTTATTTTGCGAATTTGTAAATTAATACCCACTTAATAATTATATTTTACGTTACATTAAAATTTTGTAAAATGTTTGTTCGTTCAAGTGTAAAATAAATTTACGACGATTCTTTTGGTTTTTTTAACACATTCATAGTTGGGAATTTGTCCCAAAACGTTTGATGTGTTGAGAAGTCGATATTAACGTTGATATTCTATTGAAAATTCAAGGCGTTTATGTGTTTTTTATGCCTTACTCATTAATGTCATTTTCTGACAAATAAATCATGGCCTCTTTAGAAAAAAACTAATACATAACACTACGTGTGATGTTATTTCGGTGGTACTCCAATCTTTTATGCACTTGTGAAACATCACTAGACTGGAAATTTTACATTCTTTCCAAAAATCAGAAAATCCAATAAGGCTGTACATATGCTAAATATGTTGGTAAACAACTTCACCATAACCTAACTTTCTGCTGTCACATTTTTGTAAAATGCCATAATCAATGTTTTAAGACAAACAACGCATGCATATTGGTTCAAAAGGTTTTATCAACTGTTCAAACAAAAGATATAGATCTGGTACAAATTCTGGGTAAATCATTCGACTCTGTCGATATTTCATTTCAGACATTTGTCAAATTGTTGTATAACACCTGCAGGCAACACCAAAATATTCTAATAACCTAAAGACAACATGGACGATGCCATGATTGTACACAACCGCCCGCCATATTGGGCAAACATTTATGCCTCTATTTAATATTAAATAATTATGTTTCAGTTCGACATTACAGATATAAAGTGATAAACATTAGTGTAATAGTGTCTAAATATAGGATTTGTAGAAGATTTAACGCAGATAAGTTCAGTTTTCCATCTTAAAAATCTAGACATACTTTTGATCATTGTCAAAATATGAATCAAATACGAAGCCCGTAGAAATTAGATAATTAATCTGCACGATAATCACAATAAAATTTGCTGCGCAAGTAATTCAATAGCCCTATATCACAGTGTAGAAGTTTATCATATACCTGTGTATGAAATTCACAATGGCCGATATGTAAGTAAACAAGATGACTGTAATGTGTTAGTATATATTCTTCACTTCGTCTATACAATACATAAGAAAGAGTTTGGTTGCAATAAAGTAGAATCACGTAACAGAATAGTTGTATAGTTGACAAAAACTGAATCTTGCACTGACGCAAATGTCCTATAGCGGCTGCAACAGGCTTACACTTTTGTTGTATAACTGTTACCTGCAGCCCTTATTTAACCTCTTAAATGACTGAAGTGTCTATTGTATAGATGTTCTAAGAGGGTTTTGCCAATGTTCTTACAGTATACAATGCTGTTTAAGGAATACTGAATAATCATTCTTGCAACTCTAATAGGAGTGATAATTGTTAGATGGGCGGCCATAAGAAAACTGAAAGTTGAGGCGGGTTGCTGAAAAACAAAAGACGATTGAGCCACGTCATACATACTATCTTATTTTTCTTAAAAAATGTCTGGATAATGTCACAGTTTGACAGCCGTCAAAATAACCGTTTTGGAAAACAAATTCCGCCATTTTCGGTTTTTCGCTGATTTCAAAACTAGTTGACGGATCGTAAATATGAAGCCGGCTATCGAAAACACCAAGTTTCGCATTCATTGACAAGAAAATAGAACACCCAGCAGTTATTTGTGTTACATACAAAATGTTATCTACAACCCTCTATATAGAGAGTTTGAAAGATCGATGCTATCCTTGTAACCGGTGGTACATCGCATTGAGTCACATATTACTTAGTAGAAAGTCAAACCGTTTTTGAGTTACGCGCAATTATGTGAAATCCTAGAAAAAATCTAAAATCATGCGATAAACCATCGTTTGTTCAATAACGAAGAGCAACTTCTTTGTTCTCTTATTTTTATTATTTATCTAAATGTATAGTATCGCTAGACAAATAATAGTTTCCAAGTTATCCAAATATCGGGTACACGTTATAAAAATAAAAGTTGGTTGACTGAACGGTTAGATTGTTCAGTGTTTCATGACTTTGCGAGTTTATGGAAAAATCTTATGTCATATCAAGCCATACAATATTAATTATTTTTCTTCTCAATAACCCAAAACATTAGATCAAGCAGAATGTCATCGGTATTACTAAAAAACATAAAGTCCACCTTTCGCGAAGCATTATATTGACAAGATTATTCATCAATTCGATAAAAAAATGCAAATTGCTATTTTTTACGCATGCTCGTGCCCGTGGTTCGATTCCTGTTAGTTTACTACGGGTGATTACGTTTCACAGTACCGTGTAGCTTTTCTGAAGATTCAGTCCAAATAGAATCCCAACTAACAATTATCACTCCTATTAGAGTTGCAAGAATGCTCATACAGTATTCCTTAAACAGCATTGTATACTGTAAGAACATTGACAAAACCCTCTTAGAACAGCTATACAAGCGGAATGGGCACACCTAATAGGACACTTCAGTCATTTAAGAGGTTGTATAAGGGCTGCAGGTAACAGTTATATAACAAAAGTGTAAGCCTCTTGCAGCCGCTATAGGAGACATTTGCCTCATTGCAAGATTTAGTTTTTGTCAACTATACAACTTTATTGCAACCACACTATTTCTTATGTATTGTATAGACGAAGTGAAGATAACTAACACATTACAGTCATAGTCATCTTGTTTACTTACATATCGGCCATTGTGAATTTCATACACAGGTATATGATAAACTTCTACCCTGTGATATAGGGCTATTGATTTTCTTGCGCAGCAAATTTTATCGTGATTATCGTGCAAATTAGTTACGCAATTTCTACGGGCTTCGTATTTGATTCATATTTTGATAATGATCAAAAGTATGTCTAGATTTTTAAGATGGTAAACTGAACTTATCTGCGTTAAATCTTTACACAATTACACTAATGTTTATCACTTTATATCTGTAATTTCGAACTGAAACATAATTATTTAATATTAAATAGAGGAATAAATGTTTGCCCAATATGGCGGGTGGTTGTGTATAATCATGGCATCGTCCATGTTGTCTTTAGGTTATTAGAATATTTTGGTGTTGCCTGCAGGTGTTATACATCAATTTGACAAATGTCTGAAATGAAATACCGATAGAGTCGAATAATTTACCCAGAATTTGTACCAGATCTATATCTTCTGTTTGAACAGTTGATAAAACCTTTTGAACCAATATGCATGCGTTGTTCGTCTTAAAACATTGGTTATGGCATTTTAACAAAAAAATGACAGCAGAAAGTTAGGTTATGGTGAAGTTGTATACCAACATATTTAGCATATGTACAGCTTTTAACAGTTACTAAGGCCCGTATCGTCAGTCGTCCCTACAATTGTAGGGCGCCTTTATGGCCTCCTTGATTGTCATAGTTTTCTACTTCTCCGTGTCAGCGCTCTATTATGAGGTTATGTCACAAACATCTATTTGCATCAAATTGTGCTTGCTTTTGAGTTATATCATGTTTCATCAGCCTGAAACTTCCTACAATTTAAAAAGAAAACATATCTTTACAATAGGAGAGCGCTGACGCTGATACGGGACAAGTGTAATCTAGAAATTTTTGAAGGAGAGAAAGCAGTATAACAATCAAGGAGGCCATAAACGCGCCCTACAATTGTAGGGACGACTGACGATACGGGCCTAAACAACAGTTGTATAAGTGGTTCCGTTGGGAGCCTAAATAGTAAATTGCACAGCAAAACAACAAGGCTCGGGTTTGTTTTATAAACTTTACCGTGGATGCCACAACACAACCATTTTGACTAACGTGCAAATATGCCGTATAAAATAGTTGTATAAACGTTTATGCAACAGTTAAAAATTTGCCCTATAAGGTGTTGTATAGCTATGCTATAAGAATATTTTAAACTCCTCATTTTTTAGCAAATATGTTGCAGAAAGCAAATTTGCATTCCACACAACATTAAGCCAGCATTTTGGTGTTCAGGCAACAACAATAGAGAGCTTTTATGGCTGAACGGTTCTTTTACCCAAAGCTTATACCACTACTTTGCTAGTTGGGATGACTCTTCACTTCCGACACAGGCGTCTCTGAAACGTTGTAACACTATGTTCCTGAGATTTTATTTCCGCCACATCTGAATCAATTTTCACTATCTACGACTACCTGTATGATGGAAGTATTAAACTCGCGATAATATTCTTACTTAGGTCCACAAGTTTTCTGTTGCGTAAATATATCTACAAGTCCGTGTTTCTCGTATGTCAGTTTCTCAGCCCGTGTTTGTTGTATAACAATGCGTCATAGATACTGAGCCAGTTTACTTGACGAAATATACAGAGAACCATCATAGACGGAATGACACAATTAAGGGTTAGGCGAAATAGGTGGAACATTTAAGATCCATCTCCAAGCGAATTGTCAAAGAAATCAACTAGGCCACGAGTACTTTTAGATGGAAATTATTGTTCTTTTATTCAAATATAGTTCAGCTGCCCTACAATAGGGATTTCTAGAGTGTGGAGATAAGATGATTCGGCTAGTTTTTTTTTCATTTTAGCGTTGCTGCGCCGCCACTGTATCGATTTTTAAAAAGTAAAAAGTTTCTTCGTTCGTTTTATTAGACCGAATAATTTTATGTCAGACCAACAGTCAGCTGCAGGCACACACAATAAAATACGTAATATCTCATTTTTCGGGTTTACAATACTCGCCAGTTGGAGCGGGAAGTAAAACATGTAATAGACAATGTTTTCATTTGAAATTCAATCACGACCTTTTTGAGCTAATGTTTATGTGTACTTAAAAATCAAATTATAGTCTCCTATTCAGCTTACATTAAAAATACTGAGGATAGGATCAATAAGGATCCCACTAATTTTTGGTCATTTGTAAATGCAAAAAAGAAAAACTCTAGAATTCCAGGGAACATGATGTTTAATGACAACACTTGTACCTCATCACAGGACATAGTCGATGCTTTTGCAAAAATTTTTTCAACTGTGTGTTATAAATTCTGATTCTTCTAATTCTGAGTTCATGACTTCAAATCTAACTGGTATGAATATATCTCTGAACACTGTAAGTGAAGCGGATATAGTGGATACCAAATAAAACCCGATGCACGTCATAGGTGATGTCATTCATAAAAATCATGGTTACCAACATTTGACTACATTCAATGTGACATTTCTACTTGAAGTTTAAATTTCCCCGTCTCGATTCGGTTGGTAGTGCCGTGCAGAGAAATGTGAGGTTGCCACTTCTCATTTGTTGACATCAGTTGCCATTGTCCTTTTGTCGTACTATTAGTTCTTTATTGTTTAGTTTGCGAGTTTTGCGCTATTTGAGCTTTGAATCGTTGCCTTGCCAATTAAAAATTGTTCTTTTCAGACCAACAGTTACTGTGAAGTGGTGTAAAGTATCCAAAATGCCAACAAATTCTGGCAACAGCGCACAGCTTCAGATCGATGACGTGCATCGGGTTTTATTTGGTATCCACTTTATAATTCATGCTTCCAGAAAGTTAAAGAATAAAATGACTTCAGGCTATAATGGTGTGCCTAGTTTTTTAATAAAGGATTGTATTCATGTATTGGCAAAACCGCTTTGCATGATCTACAATATGATGTTATTAACATGCTCTTACCCTCGTATCTGGAAAATGACCAAGGTATGTCCTGTCTTTAAAAGTGGCGATAGAAGTAATATTTGTAACTATAGGCAGATTGCGATACTTTGCAATTTTGGTAAGATTTTTGAGGTTATTATTTATAATACCATTTTCAACTTTGTCAAATGTACTTTATCTCCTAACCAGCATGGTTTTGTTGCTGGCAGATCAACAGTCACAAATCTGACATGCCTGACTCAAACTATCTCTGAGGTATTAGATGACCAGGGTCAGTTGGATGTCATTCAAAAGGCATTTGATCAGATAGATCATTACTTGCTTCTTTCTAAGCTTGAAATGATTGGGTAGTTTAAATCTTTATTGAAGTTGATCAGATCACATTTATTTGATAGAAATCTGTACATCGAGTTTGGTGGTTTTAAATCTAGTTCTTATACAGCAACATCTGGAGTGCCCCAAGGATCCAATTTGGGTCCTTTGTTTTTTGTATTGTTTATCAGTGATCTGTCGCTGGAATTGCCTGGTATGCATTTACTTTATGCTGATTACTTAAAAATTTATACTGCTATTCAGAGCTATCACGACTGTATCTCTCTTCAAAACAGCTTGAACTTGGTGCATTCTTGGTGTTCCAGAAACTCTCTTACGATTAATGTATCAAAGTGTAAAGTTATGTCTTTTAGTAGGAAGCAAAATGTAATACTATATAATAATATTATGATTATAGTATCAATGATCACTTACTCGAAAGAACAGAAACGTTCAAAGATTTGGGTGTTGTATTCGATGCCAAGCTGACATTTAAGGATCACATCACTCAAATGGTAAATTCAGCGTTTAAGATGCTAGGCTTTTTTTAAGGAATTGGTCAGGGTTTTCAGACATATCAACTCTAACGCTTTTATTTTTTACATTTATTAGAAGTAAGCTGGAATACGCTTCATTAATTTGGTCTCCAATCTACAACAATTCAAGGGTTAGTATTGAATATGTGCAGCGTAAGGCTTTAAAGTATTTGTATTACAAATGTTATGGCAATTATCCTGAAAGAGCTTTCGACCATTCTATTTTATTAAACATTTTTGATATAGTCATTGCATCTTAGACGCGACATATCAGGGCTACATATTTTGTACAAAATCATATACAATCAAGTTGATTGTTGATTCATATTAAGTAAGCTTAATTTTCGTGTGCCTAGGTTGGGAAATCGTGCTCAAATTACTTTCTATCCGGTTATTGGTAATTCTAATTTATTGTCTAGATCTCCGCTAAATATGATTTGTAGATGTTTCAATTCTGTTTGCAGTTCCTGTGACTTATTTTTTGATAGTGAGAACTTTGTTGTGAAGTGCTACAGAGACTGGTACCTTTGTCAGTGAGAGTTTGTTTTTTCTTTTTTTAAGTCTTTTTTTGTGTTTGGCGTTACCGCTGTTGCTAATTATGTAACTTATTCTTGTATTTTTTTTGTAATTGGGCGTCACCTGTTGGGAATAAATAAATAAAAAATAAAAATAAAAAATAAAGAATAAAAAATAAATAATAAAAAATAAAAAATAAAAATAAAAAATGAAAAATAAAAATAAAAAATAAAAAATAAAAAATAAAAAATAAAAAATAAAAAAATGAAAAATAAAAAATAAAAAATAAAAAAATAAAATGAAAAATTAAAAATAAAAAATAAAAAATGAAAATAAAAAATAAAAAATAAAAAATAAAAAATAAAAAATAAAAAATAAAAATAAAAAATAAAAAATAAACAAAACAAAAATAAAAATAAATATAAAAAATAAAAATAAAAATAAAAAATGAAAATTAAAAATTAAAATTAAAAATTAAAATTAAAAATAAAAATAAAACTAGAAAATGAAAAATAAAAAATAAAAAATAAAAATAAAAAATAAAAAGTAGAAAAAAAAATAAAAAATAAAAATAAAAAAAAATAAAAAAGAAAAATAAAAAATAAAAAATAAAAAATAAAAAATAAAAAATAAAAAATAAAAAATAAATAAAAAATAAAAAATAAAAATTAAAAATAAAAAATAAAAAATAAAAAATAAAAAATAAAAAATAAAAAATAAAAATAAAAAATAAAAAATAAAAAAAAAAATAAAAAATAAAAAAATAGAAAATAGAAAATAAAAAATATAAAATAAAAATAAAAAATAAAAAATAAAAAATAAAAAATAAAAAATGAAAAATAAAAAATAAAAAATAAAAATAAAAAATAAAAAATAAAAATAAAAAAATAAAAAATAAAAAATAAAAATAAAAAATAAAAATAAAAAATAAAAAATAAAAAATAAAAAATAAAAAAAATAAAAATAAAAAAAAAAAAATAAAAAATAAAAAAAAATAAAAACAAAAAATAAAACCCCCCTCACAAATCTAAAAACTAAAAATAACCCCTAAACACAATAAAACATCTATCTAATATGAAACTATTAAAATAAAGTGTTTTTCCTGGATATCTGCATTATCCTGGTTTGGTCTGTTTTTCTAGCCCCCGTCAATGTATTACGTAAGTTTATCTAGATCAGCCAACTGATAAAACTCATTAATTTATACTATTTAATTTTCAAACATTTTTGTTTTGACAGCGTCAAAGCATCTCCATTTTGTGGGAACGTAGAACGGTTCGTAAACGTGGGGGAACGGAGTGTCGAATCCAGTCACTCTAGTTACTGGTGCTAACCAAGTGGAAAAAGCATTCCTCCTGAAAAAAACACAACATTTTGACATAGAACCTCTTGCCTCTTAGTATTAGTAGTGGTGGTGGTTGGAAGGCAAAGCTTGCCGGCCAGGCCACCTTTGAACCTTTTAGTACGCCTCCATAGTATCAACAATGTAGTAACGTATGTCCTAAAAGTTTTGGCACAAAATTCATTGGCTTTAACTTTAAACAATTTTAAGTAACATAAAATTGCTTTTGGAAACAAAAGTTTGTTTACTCACTTTACTGTCAGTTGTCACTTATTTAATAATAATAATAATTACAAACGAATTACTGTTTTATTCGTCGCCATTTTCAATGATTTAAACTAGAAATCTAACAATTTTCAGCAACTTTTTATGCGTGTGACAACAGAAGGATTCATACTAAAGTGACAATAGGTAACAAACAATCGCTATCGATTAACAACATCCATGGCAATGTGCGATATACAGCAACCGCAGTGCAAAAATAAATTTCTTCTATAAGAAAAAAAAATCCGATAAATATTTTGTGCCAAAACTTTTAGGACATATGTACGTTACTCCACGAGCCATGTATTGGTAACTGATTTATTGAATAAACCAGCTCCAGCGATACGATGTACCTATGTTGATCTTGCACCGATCTGGTGCATTCCTGCAGTGAAGTACAGTATGCCAGTTATATCAATTACGTTCTAAAATTTAGAAAGGGATATTACCGGGGGGCCACAGGAACATATTTTCTGCCCCCACACAGACGTGGTAAGTCATTTTTGGGTAATACGTTGGAAGGTCCACCCGATTTTCATAGAAGGAATTAAATCAAAGAAAGACTGGAAATACGCTACAGAGAATTCTGAAATTCACACTATTCATACGAAGTCGAAGCAGAGGACTTGTATCGTCAAAATGTTGGAGGTCATATTCTCTTTTTGCACTTACAGCGCTTTGAATAAACATCTCTGACTTGGTAAGTTACATCGCATGGAAAGTACATTTGCCGAAATTTATCATAAAGTGAAGACATATAAATTCCTGTAAATTCCTGTCGGACAAGGTAATAAATCTGAAAACATATATCCAAAGAATAGCATATCTGTTGGAGAGAATAAAAGCAGGTAGGTGTGTTTTGTTTTTTCGAGAGGGTCATTTTGATAGATGTGTTCTCTGTGAAAGTACCCAGACGATACAATGAAAATAAAAGAGTTTGAACAGGTGCATATATTTTAAGTGATTGTATAAAGCCTTGATGTCATACACAAGTTAAAGACCGACATCAAGTCACGTGGTTTTTGGTTAGAGTCTGTTATAAAATAGACCGAAATTGCCCCATTAAAAAACCTTCAATTCCTACCGGCTGGAGGTGTTTGAGCACATAGATGCATTTACTTAGGTAAAGCTTCCAAACGACATTTTTCAGTTCCGCCTTAATAATTTTATGTATAGCATTGTGTAAGTCACATAACACAAACAAAATACTGCCGCACGGGTATTACGTATCTTGAAAAGCGATATTTTATCTTTCTTTGGCATTTCGTACGTTTTTTTTGTGACATAACGTCTACAAGATGTTAACTTAGCACAAGCTGTTGTATACTTTTTGTGAACTCGTTTTGTAGCTGAACGTGTTGCTCAACCGTCAGCGATCAGCGATCATAGCGAGAATACGTGGAATTGACTATTGAGACACTAAAAACTACCTAGTTAGCATTCTTTCGTTTTTTTATATTTTTTTAGGTTCCTACATAATAGTCCTTCCGGAGTGAGAAACGCAAGGTCCGGTGTTCTCTCGTCAAAGAGATGATATAGATATCAGATGTCTCAAGATCTGTCAGTTATCGGAAGATATTGACCTCTACTGATCTTCAACTGTAACAAAAATAACTAACTATACCTTCGAACAAATGATTTACCGTTGTTTCCATTTTTTTACGGCTACGTGGACTCTTGGCAGAATTTTTGTACACAATGCTGAATTATACATGTTAGTGCAGGTAAATTATGCAGCGCTACAAGGTTAAGACAATTAAGTATCTACTTAAATGTTCCTGTTTATTTATTCATAGGCATTGCTCAAGAGTGCATACGTACTTTTTACCAATCACGTACTTAGCCTCTTAATACAACAAATAATATTCCCAAATTTCAACAGAATCGAATCAATACTTTGTGTGTTAGTAAAAGAAATTAAATTTATCACCCTGTATCTCAAAAACTAGGTATGCATTTTTTTCATATTTTTTAACAAGGAATCATCCTCTAAAATATCTCCGTCTATTTTTCGAATACCCTGTATACAAACTATTCGTGATAGAAACAGAAGACATCAACTACTTAAGTATTGTAACTCATAGAAAATTATAATAGCAATAATTATTCATGTTTGGGATACCAACATTGTGTCAAGGAGCATTATCATCTCATCATCACTGAGATTGAAAATAGGTATTATTCCTGACACACAAACCATTATCCATTTGAGCAATACTCATAAGCAAATATGGTTTCATCAGGAGGGCGATGCCTGTACATAGATCAGTTGTACGTGGGGATGTGTTATAGTACAAGAATCACAAAAAAATTGAAACAAACTCATGGAAAAATTATCTATATAAATCATATACGGGAGATGGTCAATTTTCATGAATGGTATATGTTCAATAATATAGTGTCTTTCTATTGAGCGTATCCATTTTAGTAAGTTCTTTTTAAAATTTTGAGTATAACGAAATTGTTTTAGATCTTTGGTATATATTCACATAATTTGAGAACCAAATAGAGATCGCTTCATCATGGTCTTGCGAGTTTTAGGGACAGTTTTTGTATCGCAGTTGCTTCGTGATAATGGGTGAAAGTTTATAATCAATATAATAAATTTGCTTAATATGAAAATGTTCCATCATTTTTTTAATACAATTTCGGTTTTCCAAACAAACATTTGAAAATAGTCCTTCTATATATTTAAACAAGCTGGACAAGCTGAAGTCCACGCTAATACGTCATAGGGTGGCTCAATTAAGGCATGATATGCTGTGCGTACCATTTACAGTTGAGGTCGGAGCGTGCAGCATGTATGTTAGAAAGAATGTTCCGAGACTTTCTTCGCTCCCAATGGTGAAAGTCAAAACGGTATATCAGCAGGAATAAAAAAATCCACTTCATGGTGCAGTGTAGACGTACGGGATATCTAAATCCAAAGTACCACTTGATTTTTGAGATGACACTTAATATGATGTCTCCCACCGTAAGCCAAATAACTATAAATAGACTAGCCACTGATGCCCATTCAGAATTACAATCCGAACCGACTCTTTAGCGTACAGATTGCAGTAAGTCTTTTTGATTTTATAACTACATATCAACAAAGTCTCTTATTAGTTTTATTTATTATTTCATTTTATTTATTCCTGGCTACTATATTTCAGTCTTTGAATAAAGTTTACTAGTTGTACATAGTACAAATTACAATACATTTTAAGAAATTTCGTTGTTCAGTGACATAAAGAAACAAAAGTGCTAACTGTTTTTAGGATACCTCAATTTTGCATAAAAATGTCAAATTGCCATATGATGTCTAACGGACACCTATTTTAGTAGATTTCATTCCAGACTTGGAAATATTATTAAAATTCCGATTCTACCCTGTCGTATTTTTAACGGATATCAAACAACATTTTTTGCAAATTAAGGTCAATCCCATTCACAAGATTACTTTGGCGCTTTCATCCCACCGAACTGATCCAGGAGTATCGGTTGAACACCATTAGCTTCATTACCTTTGGAGTAAGTTCAAATCCCTATTTAGCGATCAGAACCCTTAGGGAATTAGCAATTCGAGAAAGTAAAAAATCCTAAGCTGATTTCGCACTTTGATTCAACAAATTGTCAAATTCCCGTGACGATCCAACTTCCATTAATGTTTTGGGACTACATTTTCATCCTCCGTCCGATACCTTCGCTTATTCATGTTCTCCTTCTAACAGACCTTGCACCAAACGAAATATTCTTTCCGAAATTGCAAAAATCTGGGATCCGTTAGGTTTTTTAATACCAGTTTCATTCTTCGCTAAAGTAATAATGCAAAAGCTTTGGTTATGCAATGTAGATTGGGACGAAATCCCTCCAGATTCAATTGTAAAAATTTGGAATCAATTTTCTAATCAATTAACTACTCTTTCGAATATTTGTATCCCTAGATATATATTTTCAAGTAACCTTCAGCGATGTCAACTATTCGGTTTTTGTGACTCCTCAGAGCTTGGTTACGCTTGTTGTGTATAACTTCGTGTCGAACTCCCAAAAAACGTCATAAAGTCAGTCTTAGTTGTCGGCAAATCAAGAGTAGCTCCCCTTGATACAAAATCAATCCCTCCTCTAAAGCTACTAGGAGCCACCCTTTTAGCAGATACGTTAGATTTAGTAATTCGTAACCATTCTTCGTTAGTCGTCATAGATGATATTTTTGCATTTTGTGATTCACAGGTTTCATTCACATCCTCTCCACATAAATGGAAGAGTTTTGTAGCAAATCGTGTCAGCCATATACTAAAAGTTATTCCGAATGTACCTTGGTATCATATACCGTCTCTCGAGAACCCTGCAGGTTGCGCTAGCAGAGGTTTAATGCCAACAAATCTGGTCAATCGCCCCCTTTGGTTCCGTGGTCCATACTGGATAACTTTGCCTACCACCAAATGGAAAATCAAAAGGTTTATCAATGAAAGTTCTGATGTCAGGCTAGATGATGTCGTTAAGGAAAAAAAGTCAAATAATACAGTGGTTCTTACAGCCGAAATTCAAACAGAAGGCTTTTTCCATCGATTAGTAAATGTCTTATCCAGTTTAAATACGATTCAAAAAAATATTTGTCGTCTTATCCGCGTAATTCGTGTCAGAAGCGATACAATAAATTCCATTTCAGATCCCTTTGCAGCCTTTGAACTACACAGAGCATTATTAACTCTGGTGAAAATATTACAGAAATAGTTTTCAGATATAATTTTGAAAATCAAGACCAATCAATTATTGCCTAAGCCGTTACGGAAGCTATCGCTCTTTTTAGACGAGTCCGGTTTTAGAGTGTGCGGACGTCTAAGGAATTCTGAGCTTTCCTTCGATGCAAAACATCCTGTATTGCTGCCTAAAAATCATAGATTAACAGACCTTATCATTGAGCAAACACATAGGAAAGCTTTCTGAAATTAGTATTTTGGTTTTGTTTTTCTTACCAATTCTATGAATTTATTTCTGTATGATTATAATTATATACGTTTTCCTTCGCTGGTAATTCCCTCATTAATTCATAGCGGTTTTCCTTCCCGTTTGCAGATAAACCTCAAGTTATCCATTTTTCTACCTTTCACTTTGTGATTTACGTGTACTTTATTATATTCGGTGAATAAATATCATTCCTTAATTTATTTTTAGCATTGATTATTCACTTCGTGTTATCAATGAAATACTTGACTTTCGTATTATTTTCATTTTTGACGAGTTAATGGCCTGATTTTATTGTTCCGTAAACTAGTAAAATAATAGACTGATGGTCAGTAATATCAGTCTCATAGACCAAACAAGTGTAGGCAAAATTAATAAAGTTTCTTTATGAAGCAGTGGTCAATGCAGGTTCCACTAGCAGGTCGTTTTTTGTATTTATGTAAGACGAAATAGCCAATAGTGAATAAGATATTTATGTATGCTTTCGCAATTTTAGTTTCCTTTAAAATATTTATGTTGATGTCCTGTATAAAAATATGACTAGTACGTATTCATTGTTATTTAAGACGTTGTCTAGGTTTCTTTTGAATCCATGAGGACCTGAAGATGGTGGGCGATAGACACAAGAAGTGTCGGTTTTGTAATTTTGAGTTTTTAATACTATATTAATGCATTTGAGTTCATCATCAATAGTGAAAATATTGAAGCTATAATGAAGATTATTTCTTGTATCCACTATCACTCAATCACTTTGGTTGCAGTTAATAAAGTCAGTATCGCTTTGTATTCGATTCAAAAGTGATTTGATGTTTATTACTACATTTTGAACAATATCTATATTAATACATTGAATTTGAAATTTATTAATACCTTCGTTTGCCATTAGTGATGATAAAAGTAGTAAGTGAAAAAATAAACACTTAAAATGGTATTTTTGATTTATGCTTCTGGACATCTTTATCTAACGGGGAATGATTAATACTGTAGTTTTTGTTATATTTATGATTAGAATATCTGCAGTTGCAAAATAATTCATTAATTTCATTTTGGCTATCTTGATGTTCTGGCATTTTCTTTTTAATTAGTCGAAGCGTAATCTTTTGCATTGGAATATAATGTTGATTTCGTAGACTACCAGCCAAGATCAGGTCTAACTCTTCTCATTGATTAGGTCGTCTTGAGCGTCTGTAATGACTGATTTTGATCTTGGGGTTGAACGTAACGGGCTCCGTGATTTTATGCAGATTTCTCAATTTATTCTCTAGTATAGTTTTCAGCGGACAATGGTTTTATTTTTTTAGTTTGATTGTGATCAGTCTACGTTTTGAATGGTTATTACCATACAACAGACCGAATTAACTCCGCACATGCTTTGGGTTGATTGAAAAATCGTGTAAGTACTATGTTAAATCAATGAGAAATCTACATTTAGTTTGCTTCAAGTACAACAACAGCAGTTAGTTGAGTGAGAAGATCATAATCCTGGTCAAATATTACAGCTAACCGGCCGAGAACGGTAGCCGTTGGGACCAACGTGTTTCGTTCTATAGCACACTGTCTTTACCACAGGTAACTCAAAGAAGACATTTTTACTCCAGAATCGTAAAAAAACTGTCCTACCAAAGTGGAGTCTTCATCTGCCCCAGAATACATTTTTCACATGATGCCTAATGTCTAGTCTGACTGAAGCATTACTGGAAAGTCATTTGATTGTTCTTTACATATAAAATTTTATTTATGACGTAATAAAAAACGGAATCGTGTTTTGATAAGCTAATATATGATTAATAATTGGTATTCATCTCCTTGTATTACGTTCGTACACATATTTATCGATGCAAGAAGTACGTCTCTCAGTTTTATTGTTTGTTTACTTTGAATAAGGTAATGTGATGTGCATATAACATTAACGAAACTGAGTCACAGGTGGACGCCAATCTAAGCTGAAATGGCATCATAAATTGATGGTAGATTATTACTACAAAGTTTAGTTCCTACGAGTACGAGAAGCAAGTCATATACAGGGAGTTCATTTGAAAACTTCCCACCACGGATTTATCGAAAATTAATTTATTAATTATTTAAAATATTAAATACGCGGAGGCACATCAAAAGATTTGTCAAGAGGGACAACTTCTTAACCAAAAACTACTTCACCCCCTTTCACCCAGAGTCATCGCCTTAAAAATTTCAAGTGACAAGAGGAGTATAAGCTTGTTTGGAAGGTCTTTGGATTTCCTTCATTTTGACGTTTGATGTTTCAAAATCGGTCGATTCGTTTTCAAGAAAATTAGCAAAATCTGTATGTATCTTAATTTGTTCAGATAGAAAACAAAAGATAAATAAGGATTCTTCTAATTTTCTCGAAAATTAATAGACCAATTTTGAAAGATCAAACGTCAAAATAAATGACGTCGAAATACCTTTCAAAGAAGCTATTACTCGATACCCCTTGTCATTTAAATTTTTTAAGGGGGTGACCCTGGGAAGCAGAGGGTGAAGTAGCTTCAGGTTTAAACGTTGTCCCCTTTGATAAATCTTTTGACGTGTCTCAGCGTTTTTTCTTTTAATCAGTGGTTTTCGATAAATCCGTGGTGGGAAGTTTTCATGTTTAATGTTACTACAGTTCTATATCTCATACTATGGATGTATCGTCAGTATGTGTGAATATGTAACTGGTGCATGATATAACGTCTTTGACCGACACCGGAGATGTATTTATAACCTTTTACCCTGGAGATCTGGGGAATGTAGATCGGATTCAGTGAGCACGCCTGTGTCCGCCAAAAACATGGGTTCAAGCAGTCGTCGTGATTTGTACCGAACTGAACCAACGCTTTTAATTCAGTTAAATTAATTAGTACCACCGAGATCAGATTTTTTTAATAATAGAAGCCCTAACACTAATACCGAAGTTGCAGCATTTACAACGCCCACTACCCGTCTAAAACATCAGCACAGAAAGTTGGGGCGATATTTCTTTGCTTTTCGCACATAACTCCAAAATATGTAAGTCGATTGCCATCTGACCCATATCTCATACATTTTTTTATTATTTAGAACGAATTGTCCAATTTAGGCTTATTGTTAAAAAATTGCAGACAATGAAAATTTTCTAAAACTATTGTTTTCTGCCTATACATATGAAAAAGGAAATTTGTAGCATTTTAGGCTCACTATGATGATCCGGAGGGAATATGTCGAATTAACACTATCAAGTCTAAATTCTTCAACAACAGTAATTTGGTTAAAAAAGGAAACGGGTCACTACTCGATTTTAATTTTCCATTATTACGTTACGTTGTGACTTCTAATAACACGATGAAACATATCATGCAAAACCATTTTGGGTTGCTGCCATTTTGCACTTAAATTCATTAAGTCCCATCGTGTCACATAACATGACTGAATGATATTTCCCCACACAAAAGGTTTTTTTAACGTTTACCGCTTAAAAGGTTACAAATGATGCTATTTCTAATTTACAGTGATTGAACCTCAGAAATTTTATATAAAAAGATCATGTATGACATACTTTATTGTTGGAGACGTAGCTGATTTTATTTTAACACCAACTGGTGTATCTAACCATAAATTTTCTGTAATATGGTAGCTTGCTTGACAAGTAACACTGAAATGATATTGAGTGAGGTGATGCAATGGTTTTAAATCATTATTATACGCATATAATTATGAGGTCACCATCAGATATTTTGCCATTCCATTTCTTTTTTCCTTACCTTATCCAACATTTACCCGAAGTCACTCCAAAGCACTTATTGTTTGTCGCCCATTAACCTTTTTGCATAATATCGCTTTCCACTGTGCGGATACAACACGCCTTTTTAAAAGGAATATAGCGTCGTCCGCTTTTGTTGGTAATGGCATTGACGATCAATTGGTCAGATCATAATTACAGTATCGTTCTCAAATTAAAAATACTATAGTTCTAGTCATCGTACTTGGCGGTTACGTCATCAACGCCATATGAAATAAGTAAACAGATCGAGTCTTCGTACCATGGGCGCAAAATAATCTTCAGCGCATCTGCTACTCTCCCCATTGTACAATTTTATATTGAAGATTGATAACAGGACAACTCGAATTGCATGCCGATGTCAAGTAAGTTGTTACTCTGACAAATATGATTTAAGGTCACTCATACATAACGACAAAGTTTTCGAGGCGGAGACTCACAACGTATGTCTTTGAGCTTATCGGCGGAGACTCACAACGTATGTCTTTGAGCTTATCGAACAAACGTTCACACACAGGGGTCGGTTGCATGTGTATGTTTGAGGGAGATGGACATATATAAAGCGATACTGGTAGTCTTACTTTGACCCGCTAAGAACGGTGACTACGAGTACAACTATACATCCGTTTCCTTATATAGGTGCAGATACGATTCCACATAGGGTTCACTTATGCGATAGCACTATTTTGTTTTTTTAATTATGGTTTTTCTACTTTTCTTAAATCAGTGCATTTTTATTTTTCCCTTTTCCACCTTCTTTTACAAGAATGCACATTTTTGTATGTTGCATCCCTTTTTGGTTTTAACTGTTTTTTTTTTCGTTTATTATCTGCTTTAATAAATTTATACTTTTTTAAGTCCTTATTTGCGTTAATTATTTTAAGTTCGTTTTGTTACAACTCACCGCTTTTAAATATCAAAGATGCTTACCAGTATCCTTTATCCATCCACACTGCATCTCCATCTTAGTCGGACCAGCATGTTGATATGAAATGATAATTTAAAGACACATAAATAACAGGTAAATAAAAATAGATATGATAAAATTTGCATAAAAACATTCATATGATATGACAGAGATCATCACACACGAATTCCTCCAATGAGAAAAAAGATTTTTTAAGGAGGAACGCTTTAATTTTGTTACAGAAAATGTTAACGTCCAATGATTTTACAACACGTGGCAACTTATTAAAGAACTTGATTCCATAAAAGTTGGTACCGTTTCGGCTTCTGTGTAGCCGATGGTGCTGTGCACATATATTATTTTTATTTTGAGTGCCATACCGATGTATTTGACCATGGGCATTAGAGACAGTAACATTCTTTCTCATGTATAACAGACAATTCAGGATGTAGCTACATGGTAGAGTTAAAATGTTTAATTTGACAAATTCGTATTTACACGGATCTCTGTACTTTAGGTCAGATGTGTAGCGTATGCATTGCGTTTGCACGGGATAAATCTTCGTATGTGGGGGAGTGTCTCCATATTAAAACCCATAAGTCATTTTTGAATGAACATAATAGCTTGTAATTAAGATTCTATAAGATTCTTGGTCCTTCAGGATAGGAATGAGGTATATTATTTTGGTTATTTATAACACTATCAGCATCAACTGAACTCCCCAGGTTAGGGTACTGTCAATATGAAAACCTAAGAGTTTTACTGAAGATGAAGTTGCTAGTTAATGGTGTCGTCAACTGAGAGTTACTCTTGTGCATATTTAGAGTTAACAAATTCGCTGCAAACCAATGAGCAATGTTAGATCTGCATAGCAGACTTTCTCGAGCAAGAACATGGGGAGAGGTGGTGGTGGAAGTAGTTGTATCATCAACGTACAAGTATAATTTATTATCAAAAGATGAAGGGATGCTATTGGTGATGTCATTGACATACAATAAATAGAAAAGGGGACCCAAAACCGAGTGGCTTAATTCCTACCGGCTAAATGTTGTATAAGGCTAGTTTTTATTTTAAGATAATATGTTGGACGCAATTGACGCTATTGTAGATCTATTTTTCCTAAAGCCATATTGGCTATTGTTTAATAGTTTGTTCGAGTCAAGGTGGTTACTTAGCTGATCCTTCATTAGAATTTCAAAGCATTTTGCGAAATACGATATCAAGGAAATCGGGTGACAATTTGCAATTTCGTCTTTTTAGCCCTCCTTAAAAATTGGAAGATGTCTTCAGAACATCAGGGAAAATGCCATTCTGAATACACTGATTAAAGAGTTTTGTAAGAGGGATGATGATCAAATTAATTATTGTTTTCAAGATTCCAGCAGTAAAGCCATGAATGTCTGTACTTTTAGAGTTTTTCAGCGAGTTGATAGCGGATCCCGCTTGATTGTATGAAACTTCTTTAAATGAAAATTTATTGACTATATCGTTGTTCGTTAAGTATTTCAAAAGGTTTAAGTTAATTATTGGAAATCTATCAACTAGTTGTTGGGCTACATTTGTAAAATGGAAATTGAAATTCTCAGCGTTCAATAAATTACTTTGGTCATGAGCATCTTTCTTTGATTCAATAACGGCCTGGCGATATGTTGACCTGAATCTATTAACCTCGCTCTTTGTGACAATAAAGCTCTATCAACAATCTCAAAGGATATCATGTTATGGAGCGTATTATTGAACCACTGATTTTGGGACTGCTTTCCGGTTGTCGTGGAATACACGAGATTTTTATGGTAAGCAATAAACCACCTCCCTTTTGATCATTATATTGCAGCCTATCATGCTATCAATAATATGATAAGCAAGAAAACAACTTTCTTGACCCCCGCATGGCGAACTTTCAATTATGGTGAATGTCTATACAGATACGCATTAGATAAGCAAGTAATCGCATAAAATTCATTTTTTATCTCTCTCTCACTCTCTTTCTCTATGTATATATCTTGTCCGTTCAAAACTATCAGATTTGAGTAATTTATATAAGCGAATATAGAAGTTTAGGTTAAGAGATCTTTCTAATAAGGATTCTAATGAAATTTTTCTTTCATGGTGAATGCGTTGTCACATACGACACAGTGTAAAGCTAGACTAGAATATCAACTATTCTTCTTAATGAAATTCTTCAATGAGCGATAAAATAATCCAAATAATTCTCATGTACACAATTTATTGATTACAAAATTAGGTCCAATCATTGACAACGAGAAAAAAGGTAGTGTAATTTGAATGCAAAAGTTTAGGTCCATAGACTAGGGGGCTTTTATGCGAATGTCATAGAAAGTATGTCCTTCTAGTGGTATTTAAAACAGAAAGAGCCAGGCATTGTGACTCAGGGCAGCATACAAATTCTGAGCAAGTGCTCAGCTCTATCAAAAACAAATTGACTGAAGGCCTGTTATTATGTTCCGTCCTCGTCGAGGTAATTATTTAGAATACATATCGTAGTAGTCTCGTAGTAGTACACAATTTCAAAGCGCGCACGCAGAGAAGGAAAGCGGAACCGCGCCCCTTCCCTCTACCTTTCTCGCATCTGGGCGCCTTTAAACCTTCATTTACCTCAAAGCCAAGTTGTTGCAACAATTGGGTGACACAAATAAATACTTTGGACAGATTATCTGGGCGTAAACTACGGTAAAACTGAAGTGGTTGCCACATGAGTTACCCTGAGACCTTCAAAAACTGAGAAGTCCCAATTTCAGTATTATTCAACCCAATCCGTATGTTGTCTGTTTCAATTAGTTTGCACACTCTGACCTGAGGTTAGAGCTAGCAGTGTTGCTGATTTCCTCATCCAAATATCTACAGAGCTTACCAGCAACCCATTTAGTTGGTTGAGAACAACCACAGTATCTATATTTCAGTTGAGATGGCCCCAGCCTGTGAATGTCCTTCAAAAACCATCTTATGTCTCAATTCTTAGTAACATTTTGTTTTTTTGTTAGTGACTAACTGGACATGTCCCAATCTTGGAGCGATATCTTTATTTGTCAAAAAAATATAGCGTGTTAAGCTAATTGACAGGAATGTATGTATGTAGACGTATCAATCTCCGATAACAACACTACCAAATCCTAGAAAAAAAAACAAGGTTTTAGAGAAACATATTTCCCACTACTAATGGTAAATAATGAAAACGAAAAACCAATATGATATAATGTAATTAGAAATTATATTCTGTCAATTCCATTGTCTCTTCATGTGAACTTCATATTTGGAAATGTTTTATTATTGCACCACAAAATTTCATTTAATAACGTGACGGCCCCATCTCATAAGGTATTCAATAATATCTAGCCTAGGAGGTAGTAATTAAGAACAGTTTTGGAATATTAAGAAGGTTCTCACGTAGTTTTTACTTATGTACATAGATAATCGCTTAAATGTGTCCCCAAGGTTTTGGAGACTACAAGCATAGACATTTTGTTACTGCATTTTGGAATTTTAGCTCCACACTTTGCAGAGCATTTTCTAAATATTTTTTTATGTAAGGGTTTTGATAGCAAATTGCTATTTTGACTTACTAACATCATCATTCCGCCCATATACCAAACAAATTCCTTTATCCGGTAATATAGCTTTCCATACAATGTGTAGCCGAGTTGGTAGCTTTATTAAGTATTCTATTTTGTTTCAGTTTCTTGTTATTCTGTGTAACAGTATCTAATGAAGTAAAAGTTTGTGAGTGTTTTTCTACCTGATGATAATATATCTGCCCTGATGCCTGATGCCTTTTAGTCCATATATTACATCACAAGGCCACAAAATGGATTAAGAAGGATGCAAAATTAATTAAACGATTTGGGTTCTGGGCTACCCAGTCACTTAGACCTGAATACTCAAAATGCAAACTCTCACCAGAAATACCAGTTCTGTACAAGTTGCCTGTCAAAGGCGCTATATATATATGAATGATAGACCGGTCATTATAGTTATTACTTTGAATTTGAAGTTTAAAAGACGACCTAATGACAACGCGAGTATATTCCTTGCAAATACTTCATAAAGGCATTGGCAGTCAGTTATACACTAACGTTTTAACATTATGTACGAACAATTTAACTCTAAATTTTGCGATAGATTATCAAAAGTCTTTTAAAATATACTAAGGGTAAAATGATGATTCGTGAGTAACGGTCTCAGTTCCTACTGATATTTGTTCATTTACAAGATGGTTACGTGCAGATTCCTTTGGGCGATGAAGAAACACTTGAACTAGCAGTTGGTACCGTTGGTCCCGTCTCAGTAGGAACTGATACTGGTCGTCCAACGTTCCAGTTCTACTCTGGACGGAATCTATGACCAGTCTACTTGTAGCAATGGTTCTGATGAGGTCAATCATGCCGTCTTAGTGGTAGGTTTACGCATTGATTCACATATACGCCATTCGAAGGTATCCCATTCAATATTAAAGCCATGCATAACAGAAACTGGGCTTACGTATCGTGACACCGACAAACACATATGGTCACAACTATGCTCCTATCTTCATGGTGGGGCAAGAAACGAGATACGAGCGAAAAACAAAGGTAACACTGTCACCTACAAGTAGTTAGCCTACCGTGATACTACCGACCCCTATTATGGTAGAAGGAAACCACAGTCTACCGTTTAGATGTCTCATTGTCACTCTGGGATGTGTGTTCTGTTTTCATAAAATTATAAATCGCATTTTTTGTTGGTGCTGCGGCGGATGGTGAATATACTGACGATTGAACACATAATCAATTTGAGGTTAGAAAAAATCTGAATTTCAAGCAGATATTTCTCCTTTGGTACTATACCCCATTCGTAGTCCATCTACGCCCAGACAAAGCACAACATGCTCAAAAGCGAGATTGTACACGTCCATATTTTCCTGAATGGCGTTGAAATAGTCTGACAAAATAAATTATTATTTTTATAGAGATTCGCTTGAATCATCGTCCGAATGGTTAATATTAATAATTAAAGTTTGAAAATCGATCATATTGTCCAGATCTCACATCCTTGTTTTGATTGTCTCTTGAACGTGAAGGATGCAATATTTCCAATGGTTTACCGTCAATCCGTTGACAGCTTCATAAAACAAAGTTTTCACGTCAGAAAATTTGAATGTTGTTTGAAGCCACATAGTTCCTTATATTTGCCCAAATCGTTTAAATGGGATTTAAATCTCAGTGATGAGGGCCTTAAAGCGGTCTTATTTTGGTTTTTAGCCATTTCTTCAATAACAATAAGATTATATTTATATTTGTGCTGCCTGACTAGATGGATAAGTTCTGCTTTGAAACTAATGTCTTTTGATAGGCGTTATTGTTGAATTTCTGCCTTACTTGTGGACATTGTGAGTATTTTTTCTAGTTTACTAGTGTGGTATGCAGCATTATCAAGCACAATGATGGTAATGTCGTCAAGCTTTGGGAGCGTTTTGGTTTCAAATGTACCAGATATACCTAAGTTTAGTGTAGCTAGGTTTTCAGCGTGGGCTCATAGATTCAACGTATTTGACACCATTTTTGCAACACAAATGACGAATTGGTTAGATACACGTACATGACGGTTTCTTTAGGCCAGTGGTGGTCCATCTAAGAAGGCTTGCCAGGCCATACTTTATTTTTTGTTTGTCTTGCATTTATCCAGGTTTCATCCAAGTAATAAATTTTCCTGTCCTGGTCGCGGTAATTCTTTATTGATTTCTTCTCCGTAAACTAATCTCTTGTCTGTCCATCAAAATACCATTTCTGCCCCCTATTCTATACACAAAATGAAGTTCCTTGAATAAACTACAGAATGTCGTGCTTTTGAAAGTAGGTAAGTCATCATAACTATTAACCTCCTGTAATTCTTTGTCTATGGTGGGAAAAACTTCATGGGCTTGCCATCTGATGGCATTCCGATCAAAGTTATCAACTGTATCCAACAGCTTCGTGTAATGCAGCCTCTTGTGTAGTGGAATAATTTTTTGCTTTTCTTTATATTCTTTAACAATGTGGAACATTGTCTTTTAATATCATAAATTTCCATTTCAGGATGCTCTAAAATTTAGGATCTCATAAAGTTTAAGGACAAGTTCTTTTGCGTGAATATTCAAATGTCTCATCTTGTCACGTTTTCGGGGAGGAGACATCACTGAAGAGGAAGCATGACCGAAGGAAGCATT
Source organism: Acanthoscelides obtectus (assembly GCA_963669975.1). Lineage (NCBI taxonomy): Eukaryota > Metazoa > Arthropoda > Insecta > Coleoptera > Chrysomelidae > Acanthoscelides > Acanthoscelides obtectus. Next base: position 42,805,425 of record CAVLJG010000003.1, read on the forward strand.
GGGAGAAATATTCTCAGTTTCATCTGCTGTATCCGTAGAGAACATGCTAACGTATAAACACACGCTATGTATGCACCGAATATGAACAGCAACTGCCGGCGTCGGAGTGCCGGCGATACCCCTAGCATGAGTTTTATCCTGTCGAATCTTGCACTTGTTCGTAGTTATATGGCCGAATGACCAGTAGCTGTTGCAATGCTTAGGCGGCTGCCGCTTTGCCGCGTTTAACATTTGTTGTGCCGGGACGTAAATGAACTACGATTAGGGTAATTCCGGCTATGGCGATGTGCACTCGCGAAAACTGTGATTTATGAAAATAGAAGTTATTCTCAAAACCTGTATGTCACCCCAAAGCTATATAACTTTTAGGATCCTATGCGGAATAATACACGATTTAGTTTTGTGACAAAAGCGAAAGGCATGGTCGAAGTTAAAATTTCTTCTAACCTCAAATTGCTTATTTAACCAATCAGTGTCGTCAGTCGTAACTGTACAACTCCCCTCCACATCTTGGTCCAATTAAAATAGCTTTGAATTGTTGCTTTTTGAAAAATCAAGAGCCCACGAGGCAGTAGTTGCCACAGTTTCATAGTTCGATCATTATATTTGCGGTCGAGTTGAACGTTCATTCCTAAATGACACCATTATTGTAACCATTACAACAAACTCCAAACATTTATTACCGCATTGCCTCGAGGGGAAAGATTATTACTTGACTTTTTTAAAAGGAGAGTTATGTTTTTCGCGCATGTGTATCTACACCCTATTCATCCTGCTTTGACGTCTACTGAGGTGAACAGCAGATCAGATAGTGACAGTTTTGCAACGTTGGCTATAATGAATCGGGTGTCAATCTAGCAAACGATTGTTTGTAGGGTTTTGTTTTTTGTAGGCAAATGAACTTTGACCTGGGATTAACGGATCCGGCAGAACTGTGTCCTTTGTCGATATAGGGAATTTTGAAATATTACTAGATAACCAGCTGTCATTCTACCGTGATAAATACTCGTGAAACAGGGTATATGTATGTTGACAAAAATAATCATATTTCACGGGATAGAGTGCAAACGCCTTGACGAATGTCTCTAGGTTTACCCGTCTGACACAGAAAGAGGGATATGTTTTTCACGCGTGGGTATGTATGTAAGTTATAGGGCTACCCTGTAGAAGCTAGAAAATAGAAAATGCAAGTCAGCACATCATCGCAGCGCCTAGCAACCGTTCAAATGCAACATGATATGTTTCCTGTATTACTCATGCTAACGAACATTGTACATCTATAATTAAAATTTAGTCTTAATCTAACTTTCGTACCATCCACTACTGTATTTTCGGAAATAAATATTTTTTAAAAAGGCACTTACGTTATCCCGAAATATTAGTGGCGCAGCCAGTAGGATATTTGGGGGTTGTTTACGCCTTATAAACCACCCTTCGTCGAACGATTAACCAAATACGAACCGAAAAAAAAAAGTCTCGCGAATCGGTAATTTCGGTCGGTCGCGTGGACTCAACCATCTAGAGGAATTCCAACTTGGTGGATCGAGTAGCCAAGTGAGAAGACGTCAACCAAGGGGCCAAGGGAATATTGGACCAGAGGACCAAAGGAATATTGGACCACGGCGGAATCTCTACTCTGCAGCATACAGGGCATGGAACTTCTAGTGGTATTGCTGTAAGTACCTAATGTCTTTTAGAGGACTCGAAAATATTAATTCTGATAGCAGTGATAGCGCGGAATCGGATTATGACTCACCAATAGCTACTTCGAATATTCAATTCTCAAGACCAATTTTTAGATCACCAATTCTGAATTTACCTATTATCAGTGAAAATCAATTAAGTAACGTCACAATGACTACTAGTTCAAACAATGTACCTTTCCTAAAACCAGAATACTTGCACATGATTCCTGATTTTCATGGTGAACCAGAATTATTACCCAGATTTCTTGAAATTTCAGAGAAATTAGTCACGAAATTTTATAATGCAACAAATCCAGAGGACTTTCAAAACGAATATTTGATGTCAAGTTTGCTTGCGAAAATAAAAGGTGACGCAGCACTTAATATTTCTTCGTCTCACATAAAAAACTGGCAAGATTTAAAAAATGCTCTTCTCAATGCTTATGCAGATAAGCGCGATCTTTTCACGTTGAATATAGAGATGGTAGAATTAAGGCAAAATCAAAACGAAAACCCTTTTGAATTTTATAATAGGATTCAACATCTGTTAAATTTACAAATTTCATACTCTGTATCACACTTACCAGAAAATGAAGCTATAATAGTTAATAACTATTGTAGAAATCTAGCTTTAAGAATTTTATTAAGAGGTTTGAAGGAACCTATTGGATCTTTAATGCGTACAAAAAACCCAGAAGATCTCAATCAAGCTTTGCACATGCTTACGAATGATTTTCAGTTAGAGGCAGTACAACAAAATCAATTTAAACAGAAGTTTGGTCAAAAACATCATCCGAAGGCAAATCAATTTAAGCGAAATCCTCAAAATTTCCAAAACTCACAGTTTAGACCACCCTTACCTATTACTAATTACCCTCATAACCAAAATCATCGTACCCAGAACAATGCTAGACAAACACAGCAACCTAATGTGTTTAGGCCGAATCAAAATCAATCGTTTCCTAAACCTACACCTATGTCGACATCAACTAGAAATACATTCAGACCTCAGCAAAATAAATCGTACCAAAGAAATCCAAATAACAATTATTTTGTAAATCACAACAATTCGAGACCCAATTACGTGATTGAGGAATTATTTAATATAGACCAGGAGCCACAGGTTGACTACCCAAACGAACCTGATGATTCGAATCAAGATAACGATGGAGATCAATTTTTTCGGCAAACAGCCTCGGATCAGTAATGCCTCATTATGAGCTAATGAATACAAATAGCGATAGTGAATTACCTTACATTATTTTTCCTAAGTTACATTTGAAAATATTGATAGACACAGGTAGTACCAAAAGTGTCATTCGTCCAGAAATTGCGGATAAATATTTTAAAGATTCGATTAAAAAGGATCCATTTCAAATTTCCACGGTTCATGGAAGTTCAACTGAAAATTTCAGTACTACAATACCTTCTATTGATATGTTCAACACAAAAGTGAACAATAAGTTAAAGTTTTATCTTTTCAATTTTCACAAATATTTTGATTGTTTATTAGGAGTCGATAACTTGAAACTAATGAAAGCATTTATTGACCTAGATAATGAAACATTGGTACTTCCAAATACCAGTACGAAGATACATTTTCATAAAACATTACCTAGTTCAAATTGTATTATAGTAGAACCTCGTACAGAGAAAATAATCGAGATCCAAATCTCAAATATCACAAATGGTGATGTAGTTATTCCTTATACAAGGATAAGTAATTTAGAAATACCGCAGTGTATTGCTACAGTGAAAAATGGAAAAGCCATTTGCACTATTTTGAATCCGAACGATTCATCAATAAAAATAAGTAATTTAGATCCATTGAGAGTAGATCAGTTCGCGGATTACGAGTTGGCTACTACAATCAGTGAAACTAATTTACATAATTATTGTACAGATCAAGTTAAGATCGATTTTTCTAAATTTAGAACGGAACATATGAATTTCGAAGAGAAAAATGCGATTATGAAGTTAATTAAAGATTATCCCGACATTTTTCATTTTGAAGGAGACAAATTAACATTTACTAGCAAAATTAAACATAAAATTCGAACTACAGACGAGATACCAATATATACTAAGTCATATCGATATCCAGAGATACACAGAAAAGAAATCCAAAATCAAATTCAGAAAATGCTTAACCAAAATATTATTAGACATTCAACATCAGCATATTGTGCTCCATTATGGATAGTAGAGAAGAAGTTCGATGCTAGCGGTAAAAGAAAATGGCGCGTAGTTATCGATTACAGAAAGCTCAATGAAAAAACTATTGGAGACAAATACCCCCTTCCAAATATTAATGATTTGTTAGATAAATTAGGCAAGTGCCAATACTTTACGACACTCGATTTAGCTTCCGGGTTTCACCAGATTGAAATGTCTGAAGAAGACATCGAGAAAACAGCTTTTAATGCGGAAAATGGTCATTACGAATTTTTGCGAATGCCATTTGGATTAAAGAATGCACCAGCCACTTTCCAAAGAGTTATGGATAATATTTTGCGTGGAATTCAAAACGAAAAATGTTTGGTTTACTTAGATGACATTATTATTTTTAGCACAAGTTTACAAGAACATATTGAAAGGCTAAAAGAAGTTTTCGAACGTTTAAGACAGGCAAATCTCAAAATTCAGCTGGATAAATCAGAATTCTTGAGAAAAGAAGTTGCTTATTTAGGACATGTAGTAACCAAAGACGGAGTAAAACCGAACCCAGACAAAATTTTAGCTATTCAAAAATACCCATTACCGAAAACTGCAAAACAAATTAAAGGATTTTTAGGATTATTGGGATATTATAGAAAATTTATTAAGGACTTTGCGCGATTAACAAAGCCTTTGACAAAATGCTTGAAAAAAGATGCTACTATCGATTACAAGAATCCAGAATATATTAAGTGTTTTGACACGTGTAGAAATTTATTAATGAATGAGCCAATTTTACAATATCCAAATTTTGAAGAACCATTTATTTTGACAACAGACGCTAGTAATTATGCAATTTCTGCAATTCTTAGCCAAGGAAAAATAGGATCGGATTTACCTATAGCATACGCGAGTCGAACATTAATCTCATCCGAAATTAATTATAGTACCACAGAAAAAGAACTTCTTGCTATAATATACGGTGTTAAATATTTCAGACCATACCTTTTCGGTAGAACCTTCACGATCGTTACAGATCATGCACCATTACAATATTTAATGAATCATAGATCACCAAATTCAAGACTAATCAGATGGAGATTATCTCTTGAGCAATATGAGTACAAAATTGTCTATAAAAAAGGAAAATTGAATAAAAACGCAGACGCATTGTCTAGAATTGAGCTCAATGCTAATGAAACCAAGAACGTACACGACAACCCTCCAATTTTTGATTTTATTGACCAATTCAATAGTCAATTAGCATCCACTTCCGGTGTACAAACACGTAATCAAAATTTAGATCAGAATGATAGTCAATCAATGATAGTAGAAGCCAATGATAGCCAAATCGATATAGATATTGAAGAATCAACCGATCAAACAATTCATTCTAGCCACGAACATCCAATTATAGGAATACCAATAACTGATACTCCAGTCAACTATGGTAAAAATCAGATCATTATTTCACAAGTGAATTTTTCACCTGCTGAACCTTCTATCATAAAATTATTCAAGGATAAGCAGAGAATACTTATTCAGTTTTCTAAAGACAATTATGAACAAGAAATGGTAAATTTTATTAAGGAATATGTTGCACCAAAAATTAAATATCATCTTTACTTTGAAGATCCCATTTACGAACAATTCTGTTCTGTATTACAGAAGTATTTCAAAAATTCTGAAATCAATATGACAAAGTGCACGAAGAAATTAATTGATATCACAGACGACACTGAAGTAGAATCAATTATTAGAAATCACCATGAAGGAAAAACTAATCACAGAGGTATCGAAGAAACTGAAAAGCGAATTAAGGCACATTATTATATTCCAAAATTATTCAATACTGTTAGAGATTTTATTAATCAATGCGAAACATGTCTATTTACAAAATATGACAGACATCCTCTTAAATTGCTTTATAACGTAACTCCAACAGGCACAAGGCCTTTCCAAATATTGCACATAGATAGCATAACATTAGAAAAATCTAAATTTTTGACAATTATCGATTCATTTTCGAAATATGCCCAAGCATATAGGATAAACTCAGCACAGGCTACAGAAATATCAAATAAATTGATTAAGTATTTCACACACCATTGTATACCTGGGCAAATCATATCAGATAATGGTATAGAATTTAAAAACTCAGTCATTAAAGAACTCTTAGCAATGCACAAAATCGATATTCATTTTATAAGTTCTCAACACCCTGAATCTAATGGAATGATAGAGAGATTCCATTCTACTCTAATTGAACATATTAGATTGTTAAATAACCAGGAAAAATTTAAGAGAGAACCTATAGAAATTAAAGTCAATTACGCAGTTTTAGCATATAACAATACGATTCATTCTGTTACAAATTTGAAGCCTTATGAGATTATAACAGGACATTTAGGCACTGAATCACCATTCAATCTTGATTTAGAATATCAGTTAGTGAACAATTATGTCCAAAATCACAAAGAAAAAATGAACATGTTGTATAGTAAATTAAATTCCGATTTACAGCAGAATAAGGTAAAAGTTGTTAGTAAGTTGAACGAAAATCGTGAACAATTACCATCTATTTCAGAAAAAGTATATGTTAAGAACAAACAGAAACAGAGCAAAACACGTAATAAGTATAAGCCTGAAAGTATTTCAAAAGTAGATAAAAATCTTAAAACCGCCAAAATTAAGCCAACACATGGCAATACAACTGATAAAATTCATTTGTCAAACATCAAAAGACCAAGAAATGTTTCTGAGAATAAAAAATCATTTACAGGTTCTTCACCAGCACACAAGCCATCCAAATAAAGGATATCAGCCAAAATTTGGGGATACTACCAATAAATTTAGGACCAGCTAAACTCCAAATTTCCGAGCATACCCTCGTACACTATTATAGATTAGAAGATTTATATAAGGAATATAATAAGCTAAATAACCAATACGATAATTTTAAGCTTAAGATTTATAAGTATGGTACAGATTTCGAAGATTATGATAGAATGATTAACATTACTCAACAATCTATTTTAAGAAAAATAGAAAATATTCGTATACATTATACTGCCCATAATAGATCACGTAGAGGTTTATTTAATGGAATTGGTAGTGCAGTTAGATTCATAACAGGTAATTTAGATTCACATGACGGAGAAAAAAATTACAAAATTATTAATCACATGCAGAACAATGAGAAAAGCATTGAAAATCAACTAAAATTACAGTATTCTGTGAATCACGAGCTGATCGAAAATTTTAACTTCACTCTTCAAGATATTCATCACAATGAAAATCTATTAAAGTCAAGAATACTGCAACTGAACGAAATTGCGTATGCAAACACTATGAATGAAAATATTCTTTTTGCAAAGGACATTTATCACTCATTTTTAATGCTTTACAATTTTATTCTCAGTACATTGCAAGATATTGAAAATTCTGTTACATTCTGCAAGTTAGGAGTTATGCACCCGAGTATTATCAGACCAAGCGAATTACATAAGGAACTTTTGAAATTATCTTCCTATTATAAAAATATGCTTCCTTATGATGTCAAATTCGAAAATATGTTAGATTTTGAATCACTTATAAAGGTACACTGTAAGATTGATTTCAATCAAATTATTTACTTCTTATCTATTCCAATTGACTTCAACGATACATGCACCCAATACCTACAAAATATGGGTCAGAATTCATGTCGATTTTTCCAAATTTCGAATACTTTTTGGCATCGATTGATAAAGAATCAATCAAACCTCTAAGTGGCATTTGTACCAAAAGCAATATATACCACTGTCCTCGTCAAGCCGAAGTTAGTACAAATATATCCTGTGAAGCCAACATTTTGAAAAATGGGAACGCCAACAGTTGTCATTTTACCAAAGTCAAGATTATCGAAAATCACATTGAACTTATACCAGAGATCAACCAGTACTTAGCCGTTTTTCCAATACAAGAAAAGCTAGAATTCCATTGTCAAAAGCAAATATAATTAAAGTTCTTATCAGGCATATACTTGATATCACAAGATAACTGCACAATCTTGTTTAGAAACGAAGCGATTACATTTTTGGACAAGAGTTTTGGCCAGCCGTTAGTCATGGAAACGCCAAATTTCACTTTAATTTCGGAAAATCAAAAGCCGAAGTTTGAAATCGAACTAAGGACTTTAAAAATGAAAGATATTCCAGTACAGTCATTCAACCCAATTGAATCTGAAGAAATCGATTATATCAAACCCAGTGCTTGGACTATTATCTTGTACATGTTATTCACGTCTCTGGGCATTCTACTTATTTATCGAAAGTTCAAGAAGAATAAGAATGCACATACACATCCTGCTCCAATTCCAAGGAAGTCACATACAAATGATCCAGAAGAAATCGAGCTACCTTCCAGGAAACTGAATCTTCCAGGAGAAGCTTCATTCTAGGGGTGGAGGAGTTATAGGGCTACCTTGTAGAAGCTAGAAAATAGAAAATGCAAGTCAGCACATCATCGCAGCAACCGTTCAAATGCAACATGATATGTTTCCTGTATTACTCATGCTAACGAACATTGTACATCTATAATTAAAATTTAGTCTTAATCTAACTTTCGTACCATCCACTACTGTATTTTCGGAAATAAATATTTTTTAAAAAGGCACTTACGTTATCCCGAAATATTAGTTGTATCCGAAAAAATTTATTTCTCGGGCTACTGGCTAAGCGGTTTGATGGATTTTGACATATAAGGAGTCATTGGATCTTGATAAAAAATTCGACCTCAAAATTCCTATTTTACGGGCTACAAGTTAAACCACTTGACGGATTTTGACATATGTGGTGTCCCTAGATTTTTCTTGACAGCATAATTATATCTTCTTTCTTTTCAGTTACTGGAGCTAGTCTTTTAAAGGGTGCTGTAAGAAAAGGCAAAGGCAGCGTGTTACTATTACCAGTTATAAAAGGTGGATATTTTTCTTAGAACTAGAACCGGAACTTTTTCTTTTCGCGAGTATTCCAATATCACTAAAGGTTGCAAGCAAACGATCGCAAAGCCTTGCCATTTTTGAGAATTGAGCGGCAGACATACAGACAGATCGACGGAAACGGGTGACTTGTTTTTTCGTCTTGTACTTATCATGTACCATCGAATAAACGTGATATCTTATTGCTGAAATTCACTATCAGAGTTGAACGCGTAAGGTCATTTAAAAAAAAACGATCACAGTACTTCCTTGCCTACTGGCGTGCAAAGTAAAAGAAATGCATGTTTCTAGCTGAAGTGTTTTTTAATTATTTGCTGTTTTGTTTTGTTTGCTCAACGAAACGGTGTTTCTACATGAGTAGGCTTATTCTCAATCATCCAGTATTGTGCTTTAGCCTATACGGGGGTTGCACAAGTTGGACACAACTGAACTTATTTTGTCTACACATTTCATACAGTTTCAACTCAAATCCTTACCTTTCTTCAACTTTTGAGAAGGTCTTGAAAAATGAAATAAGAACCTCTGCTATTAACAAAAGCTTAGTTTTACGTTTTGGGAGTGGGAAAAATTTTACGTGAATTCCGTTCAGCACATGCAAAGCTACTTCGCATATGAAAATAGAGAGGTGAATCTACTTACCACTGCACTTCCTTCGTTTTTCATTGAATGGATCGCCTTTTTGATTTTGGAAAAAATAAGGCAGTAACCTCGTCCTCTTCATCTTCTCTTCCAATACCTTCTTACATTCCTCGTTGCATTCATCTTACGAAATTTTGTTCATTTTCTCAGGCTGTTCAGTATGCAGTTCCATGAATCTTACAGCAAAATAGGTCCTTGCTCATTTTGTGTCACGTTGACAGTGGCCCACTAGATTGACAAATATGTACACGGCATACTATGTCTATTTAGGTATAACATGTATATTGTATGGGGGTTTGAACTCAGTTTGAACAGCAACAATTTGATATGCATTGTGGGTAAATGTACGAAATCTTGAAAACGGAGCACCAGAATTTGATGTATATCTCGAAATATGAAGAATAAGTACAGGATGTCTCACCGTATCTATATATATCGGGTGGCTCATCCATGTGTGTATGGAATATTACTCATACACAAATACATTTTGGGACAATCTATTCATGAGATGTTATACATGACAAAGTTGTGATTTTTCAAATAGAATGCCTCCAATTTTGATTAACATACTATGGGGTTTTAGTAATCAGCTACTGTGATATAATGTGTTTTGTCCAGAAAAACCTCTCACTTCGGCAACCTCTCTGTCCGCCATTTTGAAATTTGGAGTACTGAATTTTGTATCAAAAAGAACTTATACACCTCAGACTTTACTTATTTTACTTTTTCGAGTTTTAATTTTTGCTCAGACAGGGTGGTCAAAAACGCAAGTTGTAGTTTCCCTCAAAAATGCATCACCCTTTATATTTATGCAAGTTTGAATTCAAGTATTTATAAGCTTTTTTTTCGATAATAGACACACAGGGTTTTTACGGCTATTTTTCCGGTTATTAGCACGTCTTTTATGGAACGACTTGATGAAAATATCGCATCATCCTTGGAAACACATAAATTTTTGATTAGTTACATACTGTCAAAATTAGCTTTGTGAGCATTATAATAAAAACGTGTTTGAAAATGAATTTTTCTAAGGAAGAAATGATGAATATGGTGTTCGTTTTTGCGATGTCCAAAGAAATAGTTTCCTAGCATCTCGCATTTATAAGCAACAGTACCCTAATGTGCGACATCCAAGGTCAGAAATATTTTCCACACTACGAGAACGTTTTGAATCAAGTGGAGCAGTGAAATATAGTAAAAAATGTATAAATATTCCAAGTGCCACCAATGAGGCGAATCAGTTGGAGGTTCTATTAAAGTTGCAGGAAAATTCCCATTTAAGTGCACTGCAAATTGGAGCAGAAACTGATATATGCAGAACTTCGGTCCAAAGGATTATTCACAAGCATAGGTACCATCCATATCACCTATGCTTGCATCATCCTCCAGATTTCGCAGCTCGAATGGAGTTCAGTACGACTAGAATAATGCTAAATAAAGTGAGTGAAGACACTACTTTCCTAGATAAGGTTCTTTTTAGCGATGAGGCAACTTCTAACAGGCATAACGTGCGCTATTATGTGAGGGAAAACCATTACTGGATTAGGCAAATAGATTTACAATATAAATGGAACTTGAATGTTTGTGGAGGAGTTACTGGCAGACAGGTTATCGGGCCTTCCTTTCTCTACAACAGATTAACAGGTACAGGATACTTGAGTTTGTTGATGGAGCATTTGCCTTTGCTTTTGGAGGATGTCAATCTGCAAATTCGGATGCATATGTAGGTACTTCCAACATGACGGCGCACCTGCGCATTATCATAATAGTATGCGTAACTATTTGGTCACCTGGAGTGGTTGTGGTTAGATGTCGCCTTGAAAATTGGAGGTCTTCTAGCCATTTTATACTACAATGAGTTGGTTGGCTCTTGTTGTGGACTTCGTGTGTTATTTTTGCCCTCTCCATCTTCGTTTTGTTTCCTCAGGTTACACTTGCATCCAAATGTGTGGGCATGTGTATCTACTTTTGCAGTTGCATATGTGCAATCGTTTCGGGCCTGATGAAGCCAACCAGCAGAAATACGTATTGTCTATCATATTTTCTGCTCGAATCCACTTTCCTTCTTTTTGCGTGATATGCCCATTATTTTCCTATTTTTTGTTATACAGGGTGGCGGATCGAAAACGAAACAGACGCATTTACTGGCAGCTCATTTATTGTTGGACCCGCCGATTTTGTTTTCGAGGGGGACACAAGTTTGGAAAAAATCACGTCAAAACGTGCAGCCCCCTGGGCGAGGTAGACACCAACCCTAAGATCTTGAATGGAAAGGGGGGTCGAGTGATACTTTATTTTAAAGGTCTTTCAATTCCCTTTATAATGATGTAAAATACATGAGCTTCAGTTCAGTAGTTTTGAAGACTTATTGATTTAAAGCTTAAAGAAGACTTTAATAAGTACATCAGTTTAGTTTGTACTACTTTCAGAAGAAATTTGACTAAAATAATTTACTTAATAAGTAAATGCTTTTCTTCACTATGCCCATGGTTTGTTTATCATTTTGTTGTTGAAAATGGCTATTGGAGCGTTTTTTTGTGGCAAAAAAGCTATTTCTTGAAGAAAGATAAGGAAATATCTCGTACTTATTTTAAATAGGAATTTAGTACATAGTTTGCGATTGATTTCACCAAACTTTGTTGCTAAAATAACTTGTAACGCTTTATTACATAAATTAACCATGGCAGAAAGAGTTGAAATTATCGAAATATTTTTCGGAAATAATCAGTGCGCTAATAGAACACCAGAAGTATTTAATGAGCGACATGAGACGAGTAACGTGCTCGAAAATATGTTCTAGAACTTGTAGCTAAATTTCGGGAAACTGGGTCAGTCGCGAATAAAAAACGCAACATTGAAAATCCCATAACGAACGAAGCATTAGAAGTGGGGGTTTTAGGGCAAGTTTATATAGATCCCACGTTAGGTACCCGCAAATTGGAGACTGTGTGTGGTGTTAGTCGACGTACTGTCCAACGGATTCTAAAGGCCCATAGTTTTCATCCGTATAAAATTCCCCTGGTACAAGAACTTAATGAAGACGATTGTGATCGGCGATTACAATTTTGTGAAGATATGAGTGAACGAATTATAAACGATGAACATTTTCTATTCGACACTTGCTTTTCCTACGAATGTTTCTTTTTCTTGAATGGCGTAGTAAATGGCCATAACTGCCGATATTGGTCCGATTCTAATCCCAGAATTTATCATGAGGTGCATACACAGCAGCCACAAAAATTAAATGTTTGGGCTGGTATTTTTGGCGATCATTTAGTTGGTCCTTTTTTCTTACCTGGAAATTTGACCGCTCAAATGTATTTGGAATTACTGGAAGACGCCACACAGATCCTGCATTAACAGCCATAATTGAAAATCAGAATGATCGGCGGTACATTGCGAATAGGTTGATGTTCCAACAGGATGGTGCCCCACCCCATTACGCATTACGTGTTCGACAATATTTAGATCAGACGTTTCCAGGTCGATGGATTGGTAGAAGAGGTGCCATTGAATGGCCCCCAAGATCGCCAGATTTATCACCTTTGGATTTCTTTATGTGGAGTCATTTAAAAAGCAAAATCTATGCTACTCAGCCAACATCATTAGAAGACGTGCCACAAAGAATTGTGAACGAATGCCTTCAAATTGCTCCTCAAATATTGCAAAATGTGCGGAAACGTTTTGAGCAAAATCTTTATTATTGCATGGAGAGTCATGGTGGCCATTTTGAACATTTACTTGCCTAACGGGTCAGTTCATTCTTCATTTTTAAATCACTTTGCTGCCAAATGTATTAATCTTCACTAATGATGATGTATTAATTTTATTTAAGCTTTAAGTCAATAAATCTTCAAAACTACTGAGCTGAAGTACATTAATATTATATCATTATAAAGGGAATTGAAAGACATTTAAAATAAGGTATCATTCGACCCCCCTTTCCATTTAAGATTTTGGGGTGGTGCCACCCCCGCTTAGGGGGCTGCACGTGCTAACGTGATTTTTTGCCAAACTTGTGTCCCCCTCGAAAACAAAATCGACGGGTCTGAGCGTTTTTAATAAAAAAACAGAGCTGCCAGTGAAGGCGTCTGTTTCGTTTTCGATGCGCCACCCTGTATATAAAGTAGACAGACATGCCCATGTATGGGCAGCCCATACATCCGGATAGGGATGTAACCTGGGGAAACGGAGATGTAGATGTAGCAAATGATGAAGCCCACATGATAATTAAAAGTGATTGTTATTGATTACCTGGTACGCACTGTATGCACTACAGTGAATGGTAATCTTGACAACACGGCAATTTTCACTGTCCATAAAATGATACTTTAATTTCATACATCTTTAAATTACAAGTAGTTATTATATTAAATTCAAGAACTCCCTTCTTAGATAGATTGATTTGTGTTGTTTTACTATTACAATTTTGTAAATGGAAATCTGTATTTCCCCTTGTGTAATAATTTTGGTCATGAGTAATAGTCTAAATGTTGTGGCAAAAGTTGATATTTTATTTTAAATATAAAAATTGGAACTAAATAATGATATGGACTTTATTATATTCAACCACTGCAATTCTTTGGTGTAATTATTTTTATTCAATATTATTCTCATAGTTTTATTTTGTGAAGCCTGAAATGTTGAGAATACAGCTTCATTGGCAGCGAAAATGATAGTTGAACAATATAGAAAGTGCGGAGAATAATTGTATTATAAACTACTTTTTTGTTATATACTGGGTGTTCCTTAATGATATGCGAATATTTAAGGATATGAATCTACACGAAAAATTAATGTTAGCTGCTGCATAAACTATGGTCCAAAAATGTTTCCTTACAAAAACTTGGGGTGTTGAAGTTTTAGGAAAAATATGGAAATTCATCAATATTTTCAGAACCGCTTCAGATATTCCACTGATATTTGGTACGTAGTGAAAGTTAATAAAGCTGCATATTTTTCAGTGCAAAAATAATTTTCAGCTTCAACAGTGGCGTGCGTACGGGTATTGACCTCGCTTTTTTCAAGAAAGGAATGGTACGCCAATGGATTATTGCCAAACAAAAATTATTTTTTAATTACCCGTTCAATTTAAAACAAATCGTCTCTCTTGAATTGTTTTCCGCCAATGCACTATTTTTGAGTAAAAAAAATAAAAACCGTTCTATTGTCCGAGAAAATTAATGTAATAATAAATTGAAGAATGCAATTTAGCAATAAAATATCTAGTTGCTCTGAATATGTCACTGGCTTTTGACATCTGACAAGTCTCTGTTATTTAAATCTGTTCGCTGTGACACCTTTTTCATTATTTAGTTTTTACAATCTTGGTAATAATGGTGAATTATTCAAATGCAGAAATGGCGGAATGACATTACGTATATGGCCTTGCTGACGGTAATGGTGAGCAAGTCAGACGTATTTATCACCAGAGATATCCCGATCGTGCTTTACCAGATAGTCGAACCTTTTCTAATATTCATCGTCTCATCTTGTTGGAGCTGGTTCTGTTCGAAAAGGAGACCTCTAAGTGTGGGAACACCTGAAATCGAAGAAGCAGTGTTGCAAGAAGTCGAAGATCATCCTGAAACGAGTACGAGGAAGGTCGCTAGACACTTAAATATTTGCCATCAGATTGTTTGGAGAATTTTAGTGTATTTTTTGTTATATCCTTACCATATTTTAAGAGTACAGGCATTACTTCGCATTGATTTTCCAAGGCGTGTGACCTTTTGTCAGTGGTATCTTCAAAAAAATACACAAAATCCGCAATTTGAATCAATGATTCTGCTCACGGACGAAGCTAAGTTTTCTCGTAATGCCATTCAGAGTTTCCACAATAATCATTTGTGGGCAGAAGAAAATCCCTATGCCGTAACCGAAAGCATTTAGAACACAAATTTTCGGTTAACTTATGGGCACGAATTATTGGCAATCACTTTATTGACCCATTCTTCTTGCCGGGACGACTTGATGGACAGACTTACCTCAATTTTCTTCAACAACAGTTGCCTTTGCTGCTCGATGATATTCCGTTAGTAATAAGAAACATTTCGTTGGTTTTAATGTTACGCTTATGTTGTCAGTTGTTGTTGCTCATTACTCCTAATGTGTTTAATTTTTCCAATTAAATTAATAACAATTTTGCAAGTTAGACAATAGCATGGTTCTTATTTTTTTACTCAAAAATAGCGCATCGAAGGCAAGTAACTCAAGACAGATTATTTGTAATTCAAATTAAACGGGGAATTCAAGAATAATTTTTTTTGCAAAAAACCATTGTCCTACCATTTTTTTCTTAAAAAATATCGAAGTCAATACCCGTCCGCACGCCACTATTCAAGTTAAAAACTATTTTTGCATTGAAAAATATGCAACTTTATTAACTTTCACTACGTAGTAAATATCAGTCAAATATCTGAAGGGGTTCTGAAAATATTAATTAATTTCCATTTTTTCCTAAAACTTCAAGTTTTTGTAAGGAAACATTTTTGGACCCTAGTTTATAAATCAAACTAACAATAATTTTTCACATAGATTCACACCCTTAAATATTCGCATATCATTAAGGAACACCCTTTTCGACAATTTTTTAAATAGTGTAGCCAAAGTGATTCTCAAGCAAATCTCGCTCCTAATGCGATAAATGACTTAGATCTACCGCTAATATTGTCAAAACGTCAGGACCGGGACAATTTTTGTGGTGTTTGGCGTATAGGGTGCTAGGGTAGGAAATAAAAAGCAAACCCATACTAGTAATGACGTTTATTTCAAGATTACTTAAAATAATAAAAAGAATCCTAATCCAAAGTGGGATAGGTAGCTGCCGTGGCAACACCACAAGTGTTTCCGTCATTTCTCTTTATCCTTAAGTATCCATTTTCTCCCCAATACTTTCCCCAGCTGTTCTTTAGGACCCAGTAATCTTCAGTATATCCAACCACAACAACAGCATGGTTCAAATAGCGACGTTCGTTTTTGCAACCGGATTCCTTGGTTATTACTCCGATATCGTAGAATTTCAGTTTACTGGAGTCCATTCCCACAGAGACTGGTCCTATTAACGCTGTAGGAAAAAAATGATCATTCATAGTCAGTATACAGAGTTTTTCAAAAGTAAGCTAAAATACTCGATACTCAAGAAGTCATGTATGCCTTAAGCGTCTTAAATTTTTAGATACAGGATCTGAGCCCTCATAGTTTTCGATGTACTATCTGAATCTTTACGTTACCTCCACGTATATGACAAGTTTACAAGCTAAATAAGAGAAATAAACTTATAATACATACTTAGATTGCTTCGTCCGATAGGTAGTCGCGGGCTGTGGCATTCCTGACACGGCAAAGTTTACTCTATCACAGAGGCGTAACTACCGCTGTATCAGTGTTACAGGGACCTCTGCTTATAGGGGCCCCCACGTACGAAAAAAATGCGTAAACTGTTTTTCAAAAACTGAGCCAAGTTTGCAGGCCATATGCTGAATCAAAAATTCTCAAGCGCTAAACTTTATGGACCATGTCATGCATTTTTACGTTAATAAACTGCTCTCTAATCATTTTTTTTTAGAACAGTTTTCGATTTTTAGGAATAAGATGTCTTGTTTTTATGATTTTTTTCAAGAAAGTAGGAAGTAGTACATTCATAATGTGTTCCAGTTTTCTATCAGATAATACTGAACACAGGGTGATTCACAAGTCGTGACCAAAAGATGAAACATCATACACAGGACAGCATTTTAATGGGGTCTTATAAGTAACATTTTTTCCTCAAGGGCTTCATTAAAAATAAAAAACAACTTTTCTTAATATCTTCAAAACCGTCAACTGGAATGAACTAAAATTTGGTATGTGGATTTATCTAATTATTGTCCACATTCAAAGTCTTTACTCAAAACTAACGTGTACCAGTGGTGGAGATACAGGGTATTAGTGGCATTATTTTTCCAAATCAAAGTAGTACGCCACTGTTTTTTTCGAAATGCGCAATTTTTCTAATTTGTCCTTCAAGTTGCTAGAATTACTTCCGCGTTTTTTTCTTAGAGTGCACTGTTTTCGTAAGAATAAAAATAAAACAAATTAGATCATTCATGAAAATACTATTAGCTTCAAAATAAAACAGGAGGGCTTGATACCAACTTGACGTTTCTTGGTAGATAGTTTTTTAAGGTTACCTATGTGTTATACGGTTGTTACCGTTATTACTTCCGTTTTTCTTTTTGTAAAAGTCAAGGAAAATCTTCCTTTTTTAATTTTGGGTGTTTTGAAATAGCATTTAGCAATGATGAGTACGTCGATATTGTTTTTGTGTACGGGTTCTGTAGGGGCTTCTCGGGTCGGTTAACGTAGATTTCCTAAAAGACGCCAGCCTACCAAAAAGGTTTTTACGCGTTCATTTCTAAGACTTCAGCAATATGAAATTGCCAAACTTCCCGGAGCTAGAGGCCATAGTGTCCGGCGGGTCGTTTAAGAGGAACTGGAAGTGATTAATTTGGCGATGAATGATCCTAGTACACGTACAAGGCGGATTGCAGGCCAGTTACCGTGTTCCCAAGATCTTGCGTGGAGAATTTTAAATCGGTTATCTTTACATCCATGCCATCGGTAAAATGTTTGTGAGTAGTTACTGCAGATGCATGATCAAAATGCAGATTTTACTGATTTGGTTTTGTGGATAGATGAATCGCCTTTTACGAGTAGTGGAACGATTAATTCCCATGATGAACAAATTTGGCCGTTATAAAAACCCCGTCCTGTAAGAATTCTGTCGTTTCAACACATATTTTCTAGAAATGTCTGGTACGGCATTATTAATGGTCAACTGTGTATGCACGTATTGCCACAACGTTTAAATGCAAACTCATTCTTAGCTTTTCTGGAGAATTACATAGAAAATGTGTTAGATGATGTTCCGTTAGCAACAACGAGAGTACGAATTTGATATCAGCACGACAGTGCCCCACCGCATGTTCCTCGTGACATAATCGCATGGTTAAATAATCATTTTAGAAAACGACGGATTGGCATAAATGGACCCGTACATTTACCTGCGAGGTCTCTTGATTTGTACCCATTGGATTTCTTACACTTCAACATCCCGTATGAAGCCCTCGAGAAAAAAATGTTACATAGGAGACCCCCCTTAAAATGCGGTTCTGTGTATGATGTTTCATTTTTGGACTCGTGAATCACCCTGTATACGTACTCTGGACGTTCTTTTATGTACGTACATATAATGTACATTTTGGTGGAAAACGTGAGTATATCCCATGGACGTACTACGTCCAATTAAGTGCGTACATGTACCTTTTGGCGAAAAGTCTACGCACATAGTACGCCTTGTTGACGTACTGCATCCTTTTACCTACATACATAGGGCAAACGCTAGGTGCGTCAAGTACCCGTACAACCCGAGCCAACCTAAGGTAGCTGGTGGGACTGTTGCCTAGCCATAACACGATAAGGCGCCAGCACGTGATGGTGGTGGCTGAGGATCCCTTCGTTGCTGTGAGGCTCTTAGCTACCACAGGCAGACTGTACTGGAGTGCATCACTTTGGATCCTTAAGACGTTAAGGAGCTTGGACTCAAGGCCATGCTCATTTTCGCTAGAACGGCGAGGCTTGAGGTCTAAGAAATGTAGAGGTGCACAAGGGCCCATCTGA
Organism: Acanthoscelides obtectus; assembly: GCA_963669975.1. NCBI lineage: Eukaryota > Metazoa > Arthropoda > Insecta > Coleoptera > Chrysomelidae > Acanthoscelides > Acanthoscelides obtectus. The sequence continues at coordinate 42,824,547 of CAVLJG010000003.1, forward strand.
GAGGCCTATCCGCTGGCTCCTTAAGGTGGCCGGTATACCTCTGATTTCATGTTTCATTCATTCATTCATAACCTCTACATTGTAAAAACATGTACTCAGGTCGTTTGGACGGCTATTTAGTGCTTAAACCTGCGTGGTGGCTCAAATATAATAACTACGAGTATAACATTATTATAATTCGTTCGCCTGCATTTGTCATTTGTTGCGCTAAATTTGATATACTTATTTCAAAAACGGTTAGACTTGGGTACATGATGATATTATCAAATACGAGTATATTTATAATCTCGCATAGAATAAAAAAACTGAACACAAAGAGGGTGTTCTTTTTAAGATAAGCAAGCTGGTATCTACTTCCAGTACTTTGTATATATTTCAACCGAATTGCTCCCATCATACAAACCCAAACTTTTATAACTGCCATACGTCAACTTTTTGCGTAATCAATATCTGCATTTCTACGTGGAAATAACGCAAAGGTGAAATTTTTGGAAAGGGTGAAGCTGAAAACAATACGGATAGACTTCGCTGTTTTTGAGAATACCAGATTTGTCCATGAAAATAATTTTATAGGAACATTATATAGTCCGGAGCGTTTACTTACCAACAGCCTTTGCTAGAGCCTGTTCATCCCCTGCTAGGATCTCCTTGTAACCGCTGATCTTGACTCCCCCTTGCTTCTTGCATTCATGCTCTTCGCGATGAAAGGATATGAACGGGTACTCTTTATCTGTTAGCACTCCATGATCTCTTGTGTAGTTGAAAGCGTTGACCATCAACCCTTCGTAACATCCCTTGTTCATGTACTCACCTCTAGCACAGTCTAAGAGATTTTGAACACTCAAAGGTTCTAGTGTGCCATTCTTCAGGAAGACTTGACCTTCGATAGCTCCTACCTGCAAATATCAAAGTGTCGTTTGATGGACTTTGCAATGTTTATCCTAAGTTTGTCACAAACAGTGCCGTTTGATCTCGTTATGACTCATCAGTAAAACGTCCTCTGATGAATACTCGTACGCGATCAAACCTGTCCGTGGGAGACGTAGTTTGATGACTAGTAAGGGACTAACAGGCATTCATTCTGTTTTAATGGGTGACCGAGCCCTGTCAGGGAACAGTTCGACCAGCAGCTGCACTACGTAACTTGAAAAATTATGTCGGTTTTTTTTTGGACATTATATAGGTTTTTCTTGTGGCATTATGTAGATTTTCCAACATTTCTTCAATTTTTGGAACTAGCGGTTGTTCACTTCATGCTCACTTGTAGCAAGCACGGAATAAACTATATGTACACTAGCCTATTTAGTCATCAAGTTGATATTTTTTGGGTTTTTTGACGTACAGTGGTCGGTGACTTGTCGGTGACTGTTTCTTAGATCGGGACGTGTGAATTTTGTCTATGTAGGTAGCGTAGCAGATCAGATAAAATTTGTGACTGCCATACAAACAGGATTTTTATAGGTTTTTTACGTAACAGTCCTGCCGGCTTGTTGGACTAATACTAGGACATTACTTAATATGAGCATTGTCCGTATCTTTGAAATCGGGATAAAGGTCAAATAGTCACCGCCGTTGTAGGGACAACATTAAAAACCTGTTAAACTCACAACAAACAGAGGGTCTGTGGCAATTTTATTAAAATTAGCATGAAACTCCATATTTTCTTTCTGACATTACTGATATAATACACCTACTGCAAAAAGATTAGTCAACTACACTATTCACAGAAATTAAGGGAGCAGTAAAAAGTAAGTAAAGTATTTTGAAGCTTTAAGATTCTAGTTTTCAGTCATTCTGGTCGAAAAAAATTTATTGCAAAAGTTTTTCCATCTTAAATGTCCTCCACGGGCTTAAAAAATTTCTTTTTCTGTTAGGTCATTATATGGATCGGATAGCCCGTTTATTTAGCTTCAATACTACGAAATCTTTTTGAAATCTTGATTCGATCATTTGTCGCACAGATTTCTAACTTTGAATGAAAAAGAAAGACTGGAATACATCTCAAAATTTGTTTAAATCTTGACCAACCGGTCTGGAGAAACCGGACAATGGATCGATCTACCGTCATTCAGGGTTATTGCGGTATATTGAGGTATAAAAAAAACTTAAAACCATTAGCCTTCTCATTGGCCGTTGCAAAAATGCGGGAGATTTTCCAAAACAAGGCAAAAAGTAACACCTTTGACTATATTAACGTCAATAATAAATAAGCAAAAAAATCTTTAAAGATTGCAACCAAATGTTATTGGAGACTTATTCCAGTTTTTTGAAATACCATTACATTCTCTGTGTGATCACTGATTACCGAGATGTCTCTGGCCGATGACAAACGGAACCTGTTTCATTCAAAATCGGATATCTCTGCGCCAAATGATCGTATCGAGATGCTAAAAATAGAATATTGAAGCTGAATAAATGGGTTCCGAACCATATGATGTGTGAACAGGAAAAATGTTTCCCAAGCCCGTGAACTAAAAAGAGGTCAAATATTTTGCAAAACATTTTTCTTGCGGTATCCTTTAGACTTGCATGAGAACCGTTGCTCCTAAATTTTTTCGGCCAACAAACATGAAAACTAGAATATTGGAGATTCAGCAAGCTTTTATCAAAGTTTCGATACCTCCATTTTTTAACTAGAATACACCCAACCAAGGATCGCCGAAAAATTTGGATTTTTTGCTCCCTTATATTTTGAGTATTGTACGACTAAGACAGTGCAGGAACAATTACAGAATTTAACATTCTTCCTCATTGGTCAGGTTATAAGGCGAGATCACCTCTCCAAAGATGAATTGCGAAGCATTATTTGTAGAATACGGATGGGATTTGGACCGCCAACTAAAAAATGCTATAGAAACGCACGCTTTACGGTACGTATGCTTCAGCACTCATTTTCACTTTGTAAGAATTTCATCCTACTCAAGAATCAACATCTCATACGCGGTTTTATCTGGAAAGGAAATATTTTTATTATTTAATCGTTCATGCACCGTCCTTGTAGTGGTAGTCTGGTACTTTTAGTTAGTCCCGTTAACAGCAGCAGCTGCAGGGAATAAGTAGGGTTACCTGTTTAGAATTAACATGTTTCTTTAACGACTTAACTTCCACAATATTTATCCTAGGTTCAGATAAATACAATACTTTTGGTAACATCTCTGTGGACCTGATACTCTAACTAGTCTGTCCAGGTATACTTGAAGGCACCACTTCTCAGTAATCGTCTCAAGCTTATTGCACATTGAAAGGGCACTCGGTCAGTGATCTGCCTAATATGCTAATGGACTTTTAGTTCAAATTCGCGATCCCTCAGTGTTCTAGGCCTTTCAGCCGGCTGATTAGTTAACATAATAGTAGGTAACCTTTGAACTGATTGGTGCTGACATATATGTTTTCAATTCATTCTAAGGCTTACTAAGAGGGAATATCAAGAGAAATATAAAGCTTACCGCACTAAAGGCCCAACAAGCTCCGCAATCCCATTGATCCTCCACTGGGGTGACAGCGCCCTTTGCTCTCCAATCTACTTCTTTCGGTATATCTTCACTGTCATCCAGTAATGCTAAGTTATCGCCGCCATTCGGAATTTGGTCTATCTGCAAGCCCAGCATTTGACGAAATTCTTCCTCACTAAAGTCACCAAATTGGTTAATTCTCATCTTGAAGGTTTCCTCGCCATTGTTGAACCTCTGGTTGTGTTCATCTATCATTCGGAGGTTGGACTTGAAGATATCGAAACGTCTCTTTTCCTCAAGGAGACTTCTGTAGGTTTTACCATGTTGCGTCTAAGGTAAAAAGATGATTCATCAATGCCATATTGTCCTGAGTGCCACCCTATTATGAAGGTTGATCCCTAAGCCTTACGCCTCCCCAACAAAACTGCATTTAATTTATGTTTTTCATTTTCTACTAAATCCCTTCTAATGTAAAAGCTCTTGTTTGGAAGACACTCCTCTACCGCAAATATCAGCTGCTAGTTACTTGAACATTTCTTTTCTAGTGGATGTGATTTTAATTTTAAAAATATTATGTAATCGCTGAGGTGCCAGAACTCGCTAATGCGGTGGATAATTTATCAACTCAAAGCCTGCTTAGTGCATCCTTAGCTATACAGGTACGTCTGAGAGCAGTATCCTGATGAGATAATACGCCACTCATTAACTTGTCTAACGTTTGAAATAGAGTCAATTTTCTTTGAGATGCGCTAGCGTAAATACACATAGCAGCCTACAAAAGAGCATTGTGCTCGTTACGAACAGATGGTCGTCTGGCACATAAAAATGTTTTAAGGTCGTTTGAAATAATTTTGTCATGAGCGATGCCGCTCTCCAGCCCACAACTCAGTGCTTGGGGGAGGAGGATGTGGGAATAACGTTATTTTCAATGTCTATATGAACGGGAGAGGTACACGACCGAGCAGGCGTTTATATTTTGAGAGAAAAGAAAAAAAAGAAAGATAAATCCTGATGTCATGAACTCGCGATTGAAGTGCCTTCTATCACCAGACTCGACCACTACGAAAGTGAAAACAGCAAGCCGTCTGTTGGAACCTTATGCCAGTTTGCATAAATAGTTGCTACTGTCAGGAATTGAACTTGCCATCTTCAGTCTTCAAGGCATAATATTCTAAAACTGCAGCAAAATAAGCGGCTGGCTGGCTTGCAAAACCGATAATTATTTTTATATTTCGGGATGCATTACCGAGGTCACCGTTTTTGACTGCGTCTTTGCGGACTCTTTTTATTGTTACCTATGCCACACATGAGCTCTGAGTAGGCACAATATATTCAAAAAGTATTAGTAGGTATATTTTCAAGTTAGCACCCGAAACAATGAAAAAAGTTTTACGGTTTCTACAAAAATGTTGTCATTTTCTGTACTTGCTCATGAAATATAAATATTTAGAAAAATTGTTACAGCTCCATATGCGGTTATTGTTGAGGTTTGATATTCACTTCAGTTCAAGCTATGATTAAACAATGAAACGAAGATTTGCTAGAAATTAATGGCCGAAAAAGGTCAAACATAGCGTGATAAATTTTTAAGGTCCGATCTGGTTCCCTGGCGCCCTTGCGGGTGCTCATGAGATCACCCTCGCATATGAATTTCGATTCAAATCAGATATTTTCTGAAAAAACGCAGAAAGCGTACATTGACGAGTGCTGGAAACGCAGACGATTTATATATTCTAAAACTCAAGAAAATATGATGGAAAAAAGTAATGGTTTATACTTACTTTGAATTGTTGCCATTCTTCCTGATCAGAGAGGCAATAGATGGTAGGTGTCAGTGCGGTAAATATAAGTATAAAAAGCTTCATGATTCTTTTCTAGTCCCTGGTCTGAACTAAACTCAAAATCTTTTCGAATCGACTTTTTATACTGAATATATATATGTATATATATATATACTCACTTAGAGATAAGTCACCGATGTACGTGATTGATAAAATAATTGAAGGCTTCCGTGAAAACGTAGTAATGATAAAATTCAAAATCTTGTTACAATCACAATAATTCAAAGATGTATTACTGTCTTCCTAAGACACTCGAACTTATTTATTATGTCGATATGTGATTGATTGAGGTACTATACATACCTATTTCTAGGTTTTAAGGGTAAATGTACATGGACATGTATGATGACTGACGTGTGTCTAATAGGTGCCAAGCAACTTTATACTACAATGTGTAGCATATCTTTTATTGTGGACTTCGTGGGTGACTTTTATCCCTCTACATCTTCGTTTCCTCAGGTTACACCCGTATCCGGATGTATTGGCGTGTGCATCTACTATTGTAGTTGCATATGTGCATTCATTTCGGGCTTGATGAAGCCAGCCAGCAGAAATACCTATCGCTCGGGTTACCTATGCTATTTTATGCTCGAATCCACTTTCTTTCTATTCGCTGATTTTGCCCATTATTTGCATATTTTTCGTTATATACCTTTCTCCGCAAGATCATTTTGTCTTTTTTTTTCTCTTTATATATACTCGTATATATATAACAAAAAGTATTAAAATAATGGGCAAAATCTGAAAAAAGGAGGAAAGTGGAGTCGAGCAGAAAATAGGATAGGTAATCCGAGCGATACGTATTTCTGCTGGTTGGCTTCATCAGGCCCGAAGTGAATGCACATATGAAACTACAAAAGTAGATACACATGCTCATATATCCGGATACCGGTGTCACCTGAGAAAACAAAGGTGGAGAGGGAAAAAATTCACACACGAAATTCACAACAAGAGCCAACCTACACATTGTACACATTCTGGTGACCTTGGAGGCCATCGTATGTATCCACCTTTACTTATTATCCAACTGTCTAAGTAATGCCATACATCCCGTGCAAAGTGGCATGGGGCACCATCGCATTGAAAATACATGCGGCTTCGAACGTCCAAAGGTACATCCTCTAGCAGCTCATGCAAGCTGGTTTGTAGAAAAGCAAGATATGACTGACCATTCAACCGGGCGGGCAATTCATATCGTCCAGTTGATTTTTTGTTGAGTACCCCAGTCCATAAATTAAGGTCGAACTGACGTAGAAAGCTGTGTCGGCGCATAGCGTGTGGATTTGCCACGCTCCATGAATGAAAATTGTACATGTTGAATATTCCATTTCGGTTAAAGTTGGATTAATCTGTCCACAAGATGCTGTCGAAAAAAGTTTCATCCTCTTCGCACCTTCTCAACCTATTTTCATAAAACTCAACTTGTTATGCATAGTCGCTTGCGAGCAATTCTTGTACTTTTTGTACATGGTAAGGATACATGTTCTCCGAGCGTAGTATTGTGTGCACTGAAGTATGGGATATGTTTCTGCTTTGGGCAATGACTCTGGTTTTTATAGAGGGATTTCTCTCGGCTGCTTCTATTGTATCTTCTATTTTTCCTGGGCGTATTCTCCGCGCTTCTAGCTGATGATGAGTACCTAGTATGCGGCTCTCCCTTCATATACACATTATGGACGCGTAGAAAAACGCGATAGTCGGGATATACCGCCGGTTGTGTTCCACCTTTTCTAACCACATATTTCCGATACATGCAAGCAGCTGCTCGAGCATTCGTAATAAGTCGTAATAAATCGTAATAAATCGTAATAAATCGTAATAAATCGTAATAAATCGTAATAAATCGTAATAAATCGTAATAAATCGTAATAAATCGTAATAAATCGTAATAAAATAAATCGTAATAAATCGTAATAAATCGTATACAATCGTAATAAATCGTAATAAATCGTAATAAATCGTAATAAATCGTAATAAATCGTAATAAATCGGAATAATCGTAACAAATCGTAATAAATCGTAATAAATCGTAATAAATCGTAATAAATCGTAATAAATCGAATAATCTGAATAAATCCTAATAAACCGTACAAATCGTAATAAATCGTAATAAATCGTAATAATCGTAATAAATCGTAATAAATCGTAATAAATCGTAATAAATCGTAATAATCGTAATAAATCGTAATAAATCGTAATAAATCGTAATAAATCGTAATAAATCGTAATAAATCGTAATAAATCGTAATAAATCGTAATAAATCGTAATAAATCGTAATAAATCGTAATAAATCGTAATAAATCGTAATAAAATCTGAATAATCGTAATAAATCGTAATAAATCGTAATAAATCGTAATAAATCGTAATAAATCGTAATAAATCGTAATAAATCGTAATAAATCGTAATAAATTGTAATAAATCGTAATAAGTCGTAATAAATCGTAATAAATCGTAATAAATCGTAATAAATCGCAATAAATCGCAATAAATCGTGATAAATCGTAATAAATCGTAATAAATCGTAATAAATCGTAATAAATCGTAATAAATCGTAATAAATCCTAATAAATCGAAATAAATCTGAATAAATCCTAATAAACCGTAACAAATCGTAATAAATCGTAATAAATCGTAATAAATCGTAATTAATCGTAATAAATCGTAATTAATCGTAATAATAATAAATCGTAATAAATCGTAATAAATCGTAATAAATCGTAATAATTCGTAATAAATCGTAATACATCGTAATAAATCGTAATAAATCGTAATAAATCGTAATAAATCGTAATAAATCGTAATAAATCGTAATAAATCGTAATAAATCGTAATAAATCGTAATAAATCGTAATAAATCGTAATAAATCGTAATAAATCGTAATAAATCGTAATAATCGTAATTAATCGTAATAAATCGTAATAAATCGTAATAAATCGTAATAAATCGTAATAAATCGTAATAATTCGTAATAAATCGTAATACATCGTAATAAATCGTAATAAATCGTAATAAATCGTAATAAATCGTAATAAATCGTAATAAATCGTAATAAATCGTAATAAATCGTAATAAATCGTAATAAATCGTAATAAATCGTAACAAATCGTAATAAATCGTAATAAATCGTAATAAATCGTAATAAATCGTAATAAATCGTAATAAATCGTAATAAATCGTAATAAATCGTAATAAATCGTAATAATAGTAATAGTGCAGCACTATAATAGTAATGGATTTCTGCATTATCTCGTGGATAATATGACATGATTTTACTCAGATGACAAACGTTAGATACAAATTCCACGCTGGACCATTGCCTGACTTAGTAATTTCGGTCGGACCGAAGATTGAACGCTCCCGCACCTGGAATGCCGAGTTGAATGCCCAAGCCCATTAAGCTGATTTGGCTTTTTGAGTCAATGATGTATAGTATGTGTATGTGTATGCGCACGATACACCATATGCGGCAGAAAGTACGAGACCCCGCATGGTTACGGAATATCTGCAAAGAGCAACTACCAACCTAGAGGAATGGTGCGTCAAGTGGAAGATCCGTCTCAACCCTGAGAAGACCGAAGCGGTACTGTTTCGAAGAAATCGAAGATTACCTCAAACCAAAATAAAGATGACGACCACCAGAATGGAGACAGGCTGGAGAAGAGACGAAGAAGTTGAGGTCGACTGGAAGGACTCCAGCACATACCTTGGAGTCAAGATGGACCAAAAACTCACTTGGAAGAACCATGTCGAGGGCCAGGTGCAGCAAGTGAAGATGGCACGCTCCAGACTAAGACCCTTAACGGGCAGAAGAAGCAAAAGGTCTCTAAAGAATAAGACCATCATGATTCAGATGGTGCTGCTCCAAATCATGACTTACTCAGCAGTAGCTTGGGGTTACGTTTCCAAAACGATGAAGAAGAGGCTCCAAGCTCAACAAAACATAGCACTCCGTGAGGCGGTGGACGCACCGTGGTATGTACCTAACAGAGTGCTATATGACGAACTACGACAGGTACCGATCGTTATCCAGATGAAAGAGAGTGCCCGAAAGTTCTTTGAAAAGAACGAAAGACATCGAAAAGTGCTGATTAAAGACGCCTTGGATTACGGCCCAAGAACAATAAGGCGTCATAAAAGACCGAAAAGCCAGCTGCAACAAGATTAAATTTGGCCCTAGCAGCTGATGAGGCCAAAGAAAAGGGGAGAAGGCCGACAATAGTTGTACACAAAAGAGGGGAAAGAACAGCCCGTGTACAACGGGTGGACAAAAAGAAGCCTGTCGATTGAGGTGGCTAGAGTCAAGCACGGACTCGGGGATAACCTCAGGAGACGAATGACTAACAGCAAATGACTGACGACGACTAACTGACTCCAGTCGACGAGGAAAGAGCGAAGGCTCACCAACCTTAATGCGGGGCTTAGGTCAAAGCCCCCAGCGCAGGACCCCCAAGAAAGAGGCCGTCCATAACAGTAGAGAACCGACAGTTGGAAGAAACGTCCACCACGCGCTTCCGCGACGCGTGCGCGATCGAGTCAAATTTCGGGAAAAAGGGGCAAAATTGAGGAGGGGGGTTAGCTCGTTCGGCAGCACACACTCGGGGAATACGCAGCGGCCTGAACCACGCAGCGCCACGCCAGGCCTTCGGGCGGAAGAGGAGGGAGGAGCAGGTTGCTCTTCCCCCCACTCCTCAAGGGTTTGAGGTTGCCTGGAACAGGGGTGGTGGAGGGACCGCACACGGTAGGAGGGTGTGTGTGTGTGTGAGTCAATAATCCACCATTTTGGTTTTACAAAAAGTTAATACACACAGCATCACTCGCACTGCTAGGATGAATCTAACAGTACCTCATACATATGTCAAAATCCATCAAGTCGTTTGGACTGTAGCTCGTAGAATAGAATTTCTTGTTCACATGTATAGATACCCACCTGCGTCAAACGTACAGATTTTTTACGGTGAGGCACTTACCGCAGCAAGATGAAATTTTCAGGGTTTATTCTACATGGGTTGAAGTAATTTTTAAAATGAAATGTATAACGAAATACAACCTCAAAGTTTAACCATTGCTAAAACTAACCGTTTAGCTCATCTCAAAAAAAAATCACAGCCCTAAACCTAAAGGTTTAGTTGTAATTGCTATTGAAAGTTCATTATCCTGCTTTTTCCGAAATTTCACAAAATTGCAAATATCTCCTGAACTATCAAATTTCGGACCACACATAAGGAGTTCATTCGATATGTTTTGAGGCACTGTATCACCTGACTTCCGTTGATCCACCCTGCAGTCCCTGATTTTTCGAAAAGTTATAAAAGATGCTAATTATGCACGGCCTTATATTTTTTATTTAACACGGCGTAACATGTTTGAAACAAAAGTTGTCGAGAATTTCATTCAACAATATTCACAATAAATGCAAATAGCACTGAACTTATAGGAAGCGATATCTTTGTAAAAAGAACGATTTTTTGGACCTCCGAACTTTGATATATATTTTAAGATGTGAACACTGTATTTTACTTTTGATACAACTTTTATAATGGTAAAATAAATGTTACTATAGGTATACAGCTTCTTATCTCTGATTCCGGCTTGACCCTCTTCTATGGCTTGTATAATTGGACTATACAAGGTGTTTCACAACTTATTCGACAAATTTTAACCACATATGCACTATTACGAAAGAAGTTGACTTCTCAAAAAATGTAATAAAAGTTTGAACACGGATGTGGTTTCTGCACGTGATTTTTTTAATGGGTGGACCAATTGCATGGCCTCCACGGTCTCCCGATCTCAATCCTCTGGACTATTTTTTATGGCGATACTTGAAAAACGAAGTATACCGTACTCCAGTTCAGAATATTGAAGAAGTGCGTGACCGAATCACAGTGGCTGCCAATAATTTAAGCTTTCAGGCACAGCAGGAAGGAGGTGAAAAGGGAGACGACATCGAAGCTCACTAGGATGTCGTCGGGTTAAACTACGATATCCTGAATCTTGCGCACAAAGTCGGTGGTATCCTTGATGTAGCTGGTACTCTTTCCCGCGAATCTTCCACTTGTGCCAAGAGTCACGGACAGGATTGGTAGAGTCCTGAAGAGACATGGCATTAAAACAATCTTCAAGCCTCCGAAGAAGATACAACAAACCATCAAATCGGCAAAGGATAAGAAGGACCCACTCTCAGCTGCAGGAGTCTACCGCATACCGTGTTCATGCAGCAAAGTATACATTGGAACCACAAAAAGATCAATGGGAACGAGACTCAAGGAGCACAAAGCAAATTGCCTGCTAGGACAAACTGAGAAGTCTGCGGTAGCTGAACATACACTAAGCAACGTGGACCACAGGATACACCTTGGGAGCTGCAGGTTGCTGCCATCAATCAACAGCTATCACAATAGACTGGTCAGGGAAGCTATCGAGATTAAAAAACATCCAGATAACTCCAACAGGAAGGAAGAGACCCTCAGACTCAACCAGATCTGGCACCGGATCCTCAGAAACGCTCGAGCAGTGCCGATCGACATCCCGAAGTCAACCGAAGCGGAACAAGCCACGTCCCCTACCCTCCGGTATAGATACAACCTGCGCAAGAAAAATGGTCAGTTTACATCCAGCATCGGAAATGCAAGGACCTCTGAAGAAGATTGCCACTCGTGCTAGCGGAGGGTTATGAAGAAATTCCAACCGACGACTGCCTTTAGACCCGAATCAAGATAGCAGTTTATTAATATTTTCACTGTATATATAATAATTTTGAGGAGATTATAATAATACGATCATTTTTGGCACAGACCAAAATCTCAAACAGTGGATGAAGTATGCCAGGAAACTTTTGGATGATTCGCTAAGTAACCAACCACCTGAGGGTACCGTGATCGATTAATACAGTCCTACCATCACGAGAGACCAAGTACGATGCATCATCGATGTCTAGAAGAAGGAAAAAGCAGAAGGATCGGACAAAATTCATGCTGAGATATTGAAGCTATTGCCAATACCGACGGGGAATGCAATTAAGCTGCAATAATACTAAAATCTGAGATATTTGGTTTGGATTTTTTTGTGCTTATTACGTGTCAAAGCTGTAACTCATCACAGGGTTAGACTTCAGTGTCGTGCGAATAGCGATGATCAACGTAATTACTAAATTGTTACATTTTTGTTTTTATTGTAATGAAACCTATTTTGGTATTAAGAAATTGAAATTGTGAAAATTGGGCTAAGAAATGGGCCAATGTTCATTTCCTCAGAGATTAAATAACCCGATGAAGATATAAAAAATATTTTTATACCATATTTTTCGCAAGTAAAGAAATGAAACGGAACTTTTTTCTGGCACGACATAACGTACGTCCTCAGATTTTTCTCACAAAATTCATTGGCTTTAATTTTAAAAAACACTAAATAACATCAAGTTGCCTTTGGAAACAAAAGTTTGTTTACTTACTTTACTGTCAGGTCACATTTATTAATAGTTTTCGCTATAAGATGTCATATAAATTAGAAATAAGAAAGAGTATCTACAAGTTGGTTGGGCGGGTACCTGAAATCTGTCGAATATTCCAGAATGAAGGCATTTCACGCAGATCAACTTATCAGACAATAGCGGAGTGGGAGCAGGGAATACCATGTCTGAATCTTACAAAAAGTGAAAGACCATGTGCATTTACTGCACAGTGGTCAGAGACATTGGTGAGAAAACAAAAAATTAGGTTGAAATGTCAACAAGGGGACTGGCTCGTCAATACAGATCTAGAAGTACGATATCGTTAGAATTGAGGAGGGAAAATCGTTATTTTAGATGAAGAAAAGTACTTTGAGTAATTCTGAAATGAACACAGGGGAATGTCCCACGATGTTAGATACAAATACGAGTATAAAGCGAAAGTTGCAGATGAAATCCTTGTCTGGTGCGCAAATTCTAATAGGAGTGAATCCTAACCCTTGGTGGGAAGACTGCAAGGTGAAGCTTTGAATAGTAATTGAATAGAAATTGCTTCCGTTTGTCCACAAACATTATGCTAATGACCATATCATGCTTCAGTCAGATCTAGCAGCATGCCACTACTCAACGGATACCCAGGTCAGGCTTCAACAACACAACATGCCTTTTGTTCATCATGGAGGCTGGAAAGCCCAGGATGAACAACGATTAAGTCGGCAAATTTACGAAAAACTGAGAGATATTGATCTGGATTCCGTCCAGGACTTCATGAGAGACATTCGAAGAAAGTTCCGTAGTAATGTATGATAACTAGTTAGTGTGCAAATAAATTTCTTCATCAGAAAAAATCCGATAAATATTTTGTGCCAAATCTTTTAGGACATACGTTACAAATACGTCTAAAGATTGATCCAAAGTTCTTCTGTTTTTGATACTTTAACCACTGTCCAAAATTTATCTAGCTGGCATAAACATCAAGGACGTTTCCACGATCAGATATTCGTATCGTGTAATTCACAAGACGCAAACAATTGATAATGTGATTATTCATAATATCTCAGTTCACATTAAAACTTTCCCAATTCCTATAACAAGTGTTATTCATACCTCAATACAGACTGTAATATAGACTGGTTGAGACGATAACTAAGAGATTAATCAACGGATTGAGAAAATCGTAAAACGTTTCAAATATCAGAAATCACCAACACTTATCAGTTTCATGATTTCAGCAGTAACTTTGCTTCGGACGAAAAACAGGACGACCTTGGAGAAGTTTAAACAGCTGCTGGGATTTGAAACTTTTCGTAGAGGAGGCGTGGATTCAACATCACGTCTTGGGGGGGGGGGAGGCAAGTAGTAAGGGTTGCCTTCTTTCAGGCCGTATTGACAAGTCGTTTACGCGTTTGTGTTTATTGTAATGTGATTAAGAAGGAAAATAGTAAACAGCAGTTTAAGAACATTTATTTAGGTGTTCAAACAAAGACAATGTGGGCCTACTTAAACTGGAAAATACAGTATACTCGTACTCTCTGGTACGTTCAGATAAGATGAGCTTGATACTTATTTTCCTTCTTCCTTCTCCTTTTAGTATCAGTATCATTGATACTTACGTTGTCCCTTCAAACATAAACCTTGATGACAGTGGGAGTTCTACGGCCTCAAATCTAGAATGACTTTGATATTCAAATATATGTATTTCCGGTTTTAGAGGTAAAATATCTGTGCAGTAAATTTTTGTATAATATTTAGTATATATTATTATGTATTCAAATCCTTTTTCTCTCAACTCCACCTAACTATTCATTTTTAAGTCTAAGATTAAAATTAACTGTTTGCACACTGACGTCCCTGTTCAAGCGGTGGCTAGGTATACTTGTATGCATATGCAATTATCGTTTTAATGTGTCAAGACAATTTTTAATAGCCTGCTTTAGGCCCGTATCGTCAAGCGTCCCTACAATTGTAGGGCGCGTTTATGGCCTCCTTGATTGTCATACTGCTTTCTATCCTTCAAAAATTTCTAGATTACACTTGTCCCGTGCCAGCGTCAGCGCTCTCCTATTGTGAGGATATGTTTTCTTTTTAAATTGTAGGAAATTTGAGGCTGATAAAACATGATATAACTCAAAAGCAAGCACAATTTCATGCAAATAGATGTTTCTGACATAACCTCAAAATAGACCGCTGACACGGAGAAGTAGAAAACTATGACAATCAAGGAGGCCATAAAGGCGCCCTACAATTGTAGGGACGACTGACGATACGGGCCTTAGAAATGCGCCCTACGACACATTCCGAGTATAATATCTTGATAAAACACTTCTACTGGAAACAACAGTAGTCAGTTGGTTTCTTTCTGGTCATGACAGTTAAATTAAAAAAATACATCGATTCCAAGCTTTACGTTTAGATCCTATACATGCCTGCAATAATTTTGGATGCTTTTTGATCGTGTCGTAGAACCACAAATCATTTATTCTTGTTTGGTCTCTTTCTTTGATGGATACATAATAGTATGTTAAGTCCAGTGGCATCTCGAGTGGGATTTGAACGAATATTTGTGACAAAAAAATATACGCCAATGATTTTTGTGCAATCATTATTACGA
Organism: Acanthoscelides obtectus; assembly: GCA_963669975.1. Taxonomy (NCBI): domain Eukaryota; kingdom Metazoa; phylum Arthropoda; class Insecta; order Coleoptera; family Chrysomelidae; genus Acanthoscelides; species Acanthoscelides obtectus. Next base: position 42,839,902 of record CAVLJG010000003.1, read on the forward strand.
TCTTTGGATAAAGCAAAAGGAAATTTAACCTTTTTGTCTCCTGAATTCGTTTAAGAGCTTGCTTAGCTTGCATATTCCTGAATATGGGGAAAAGTTTCTTTTGGAAATTATTAAAGTTCATTAGTTCAGATCTTAACGTAATGTAATTTATTTTAGTGTCTCTTTGTTGTTACATAACTAGTAATAAAAAATTGCAATGATGTACAAGAGAAACGTTTGTTAATTATTCCTTGTGTGGCAAAGGTATGTGCAATTAAGTAGACTTCTTTCTCGATAACTAACATAAATATGTAAGATACGAAAAAAAATCAAGATTCAAAAAAGCTGTACTTCTATTTGCTTTAGCAAGAGAATATAACAAAAACTGCACAAAAGTCAGTGGCGTACAGTTTTTCCACAAATGTACGTCCAGTTCCCATCCCGCTAGATACGCCATCGGCCTTGATAAATTAATTCAAGTCAGAGCTAAATTACTTTAGCTACCATTATCAACTAACCATGTATGTCCTAGTTTTGGCTCAAAATTGATTGACATTAATTTTAACAAACACAAAATAATATCAAGTTGCCTTTGGAAACAAAAGTTTGTTTACTTTACTGTCAATTGACATCCACGTATTTTAAAGTTTTCGTTTTAAGATGTTGTACATTAGAAATGAGAAAAAGTATCTAAAAGTTGGTTGGGCGGGTACACAAACCTGAAATCTGTAGAATATTCCAGAATGAAACCATTTCACGCAGAACCATTTATCGAACAATAGCGGAGTGCGAGAAGAGCAAAGAATCAGGTTGGAATGTCTATAAGGAGACTGGCTCGTCAATACAGATTTTCTAAGAGTACGTTATCGTTACATTTGGGGAGGAACGGTCTTAAATATCAAAAGAGACTTAATTGCCCCAAATACTCTCAGGCATATCTCTTTCGTTTACCAATCGAAAAATCAGTATTTTAGATGAAGTATTTCACTTTGAGTAATTCTTAAATGAAGGGTAACGACAGATTTTATACGGACAATGTAGAGAAATGCCCTAACAATGTTAGATACAAACATAAAGCGAAATTTGATGATAAAGTCCTTGTCCGGTGCACAATTTCTAACAGGGGTTAACAGGAGTAAATCCCAACCTCTTGTGATAAGAGTGAGTGGTGAAGCTTTGAATAGTCAGACCTATATTGGTAACTGCCTCTCCCAATTGCTTCCGTTTGTCCACGGACGTCATGCTAATGACCATATCATGCTTTAGCCAGATCTGGCATCATGCCACTGCTCAAGGGATATCCAGAATTGGCGTCAACAACACAACATGCCTTTTGTTTATCATGGAGGCTGGAAAGCCCAGGATGAAGAACAATTAAGTCGGCAAATTTACGAAAATACTGAGAGATATTGATCTGGATTCCGTCCAGGACTTCATGAGAGACATTCGAAGAAAGTTGAGTAGTAATGTATGATAACTAGTTAGTGTGCAAATAAATTTCTTCATCAGAAAAAATCGGATAAATATTTTGTGCCAAAACTTTTAGGACACACGTTACAAATACGTCTGATCCAAAGTTCTTCTGTTTTTGATACTTTAACCATTGTCCAAAATTCAGATATTCGTATCGTGTACTTCACAAGACGCAAAAAATTGATAACTTGATTATCATAATATCTCAGTTCACATTAAAACTTTCCCAATTCCTATAACAAGTCTTATTCATACCTCAATACAGACTGAAATATAGACTGGTTGAGACGATAGCTAAGAGATTGATCAACGGATCGAGAAAATCGTAAAGCCTTTTAAATAATATCAGAAATCACCAACCCTTATCAGTTTCATGATTTCAGCAGTAACTTTGCTTCGGACGAAAAACAGGACGACCTTGAAGAAGTTCAAACAGCTGCTGGGATTTGAAACTTCTCGTAGAGAGGGCGTAGATCCAGCATTACGTCTTGGGGGGGGAGGAGGCAAGTAGTAAGGGTTGCCTTCTTTCAGGCTATATTGACAAGTCGTTTGCGTTTATTGTAATGTGATTAAGAAGAAAATAGTAGCAGTTTAAGAACATCTATTTAGGTTTTCAAACAAAAACAATGTGGTACTACTTAAACTGGAAAATACAGTATACTCGTACACTCTTCGTACTCTTTTGCCCTCTTCTTTCTCCTTTTTCCTCATTTTCCCTCTTCCTTCTCCTTTTTCCTCATTTTCCTCTCCTTGTTTACCCTCTAACCGCTTCCTTTTCCTTTCCTCTTTCTCTCCCACCTTCCCATTACATTTTTTTCCTGCAAGTCTGAGGTCTTGGAGGGAGGCCGTGGATATTTTCCAAAAAAAATTTTATAGGAAAAAAGATTTGCTCAATGTGCCAGTGCTTAACAGAACCTACATACCGTCATTACCTGGTTGGCTAACTAGTAGACCAAAAAGCTGATAGAACAAATAACGGCATCTGAACTTGGAAAGACATTCTTATACCGGGCCCGGCACAAAGGACGGATCTTTTTTGAAATAGCTAATACTCCTGCCTGTTCGGGCGCAAATGGTGGGAATAGTTCCGGTTGACTCGGGGGTTCATAGCATTTTTTCCAGTAGACATTATGGAGCAGTGGACGGTTGAGCACCGCCTTTTCGCGTACGACAGTTTTGTCCGACATACGGATATTACGGCTGTACAGCGTGAGTTTCGTCACCACTTCAATATTCATCTGAATCGAGGTGTTCCTTCTCGAAACACCATCCTTCATTGGGTTCAATCACTTTGCACACGTAGAGAACTGATCAACAAAAGACCACCAGCTGCTCCAGAAACGGTTCAAGCCCCTAAAAATGTGAAACGCCTTCGACAGGCCTCCTTCGCAGTCCAACTCGATCTCCCCGGCAACATGCTGCTGAACTTCCCCTCAGTGATCGTAACTTTCCCTCAATGCTCGTTGGGTAATGCGTATTTTGCATGTGGAACTCTACTTTCACCCCTACAAATTGGCCATTGTGCAACAGTTACAGCCTGGAAATTTCGCACAACGAATCAACCTTGCACGTGAGATGGAAGCACTTATGGAGCAAAATAAGAACCTGATTTTGTTCATGAGTGACGAAGCTCACGTTTATCTTAATGGCATGTTACATGATCAAACGGACTTACCTGTAAGTGACGTTCGATATTAATTATGTAAAGTCCTCGTCGAAGTAAATATTGATAATATATATTGTAGTACCCTCATAGTTGTACCAAACCCCCATAATTTCAAAGCGCACACGCAGCGAAGGACAGCGGCACCGCGCCACTCCCCCCTCATTTTCTTCAAAGCAAAGTTGTTGCAACAATTGGGTGATACACAGGGAGCGAGGGAGCTATTTATCTCGACGAGGACTTCACATAATTAGGATCAAACGTCACTCACAGGTAAGTTCGCTTGATCATGTAATTATGTTCCGTCCTCGTCGAAGTGAATATTTAGAGTACATATTGTAGATGTTCAAAGCTAGTTGCAACAACATACTACTTACGCTCTGCAAAAGTAAACAACTACACAAATGGTACGGAATGTATGTGTCAACTAGATGTTGTACATTACCATAGTAACAACTCAAGTTAGGGCTTCTGGCAACAGGTAATATGACGTACATTGGTTCAAAAATTACCATCCGTTACATGGTAATAAGCAAATAACATAATTACATAGTTATGTTTAAGGTATGGAGACTTGGTTCACCTCAAATACCGCTTGATCAAAGCTATTGTTTGGCATAAGGGATTTGTGACGTACCTCAGAAAACGCACTCCAGCCCGCCGCGAGCCTGAGATTACTATAATTCAGCAGGCGCAGAGGTGGACACATTTTATGTCCTGTGGGCTTTCAATGGTCACACTCTCTGCTAAAGCCGACTTCAACCATCTGGGAGAAGAGGCACCATGATAAAGTTACTGTACAGTGACAAATAAATACTTTGACTGCACAGATATCTGAGCGTAAAATACGATAAAACTAAAACTGGTTGCCACGTGAGTGACCCCGAGACTTTCAAAAACTGAGAAATCCGAATTTCAATATTATTCAACCGAATCCGAATGTTGTCAGTTTCAATTAGTTTGCACACTCTGACCTGCTAGCAGTGTTGCTGATTTCCTCATCCAAATATCTGCAAAGCTTACCAGCAACCCCTCTGGTTGGTTGAAAACAACCGCAGTATCTATATTTCAGTTGAGATGGCCTCAGCCTGAAAGTGCCCTTCAAAAACCATCTAATTTCAGGGTAGAAAACCAGACATATATGTAACAAAGGTTCTCCCGTAATGTAAGCCCACAATACATGATGGATTATCGATGCTGACTGGAATGACAGCTTTCCAGTGACGACAACCAGGGTAAGCTTCAGAATTAATGGAAGCGGCGTCATGCGTCCCTCCATCAGATCGTTGCGTGACTTCTAGAAGTGAAATTTCTAAATCATCGAATACTTGAACCAAAATCAGCACGGTGACTCCGTTTCCACGTCCCACTGACGCAAAAGCTCATCTGTACCGGTATTACCTCTACATTTTATATAGGGCGCGAGGGCAGAAAGATTTCTTTCTTTACACAGCTGCCCATAGTTTTTCCGCAACCTGGTCGTGACGTGCAAACTAGAAGCTCTTCATTCTATTGATGTGGGATGGCGTATAATATGCGACAGCCCATCAATTCGGGAGCAAAGCATTCACCACAGAAGAAAACTACCAGTAGTTCTTGATGATTAGCATGCGGGATCTTCTCGAGTGACCAAAAACTATGAGACTTTTCCCTGCCCAACGAATGTCATAGTCCGAGAAACTATACAACTAAAATTGGATAATTCAAAACCGCTGACCGTATCAGCCAGTTTCTTTGAGCCCCAGCCGAGGTAGACCTTAAGTTATAGTATGTTAGTGGCATAGTAGCGTTACAATTCCCTTGAGAACTACAAGGCAAGAAGTTTTACTGGTTAGTGTATAGTCGGCTGTAACGAAATGAAGGACAAGCTGTCACCAAGATCCCGATAAGTACCACAAAGCTTCGGACTCTGTCTTGGTTGCTGTCCATTATTGCCCTTACTAGGTTTAGTAACGCCTGCATCGTCCGCTCAAGGAAAGATACTTTCTTTCTGTCACAATTTAATACTGAGCCTAAAAGTGCTCAATTGTTTTTAAGGAATTCCAGAAACGGTTTTATTAACTTTGTGAATTCATGAGGGGCACAATTTGCCCTAAACGGTACAGCATTGTAATGGAAGAGCTGTCCCTTGAACATGAATCTGAAATATATTCTATGACTCTCCCTAACGGGTACCAAAATCTCTGCATATTCCAAATCCGGATTCGTTAAGAAATTATCTCTACGGAGACGTCTGATCCCAGTTCAATAGCCTAGACTTAAATGTTCTATCCCTATAAACAGACAAAGTTTCTTGAGGTAAGGAATCAAACGTGTTGACATATTAGCCTTGGAGCAAGAAAAACTGTCGAAGGTCGGTAGTTCATAGGTGGATTAATGAGATTCAGCTATGGCAAAGTGCTGAAATAGTCGCCATGTGAATGGCAAATGACCAGTCCAACTCAGGACTTTAGCGCTACTCTTAAAGCTCTGCCGTTGATGATGAATACGCGTCAATGTCCCTGCTGATCTACATATGCTCGTCTGCAATAATGGGTGACATTTGATGTTGTCAGTATGTTGTCTGGCTTTTTGGCCTTCATTTGCTGCTCATATTTATCTGATTTCTGTAACGTAAATATCTGCCAGCATGAGCTCCTCTCCCTTCTTTGAACCTAGAGGATAGAGTATTACCACTTGCAGTTAAAGAACAGCTCGCATATTGCTGTACACAGACCAAGTACGCATCCCTATATGCGACAATTTTTTTTATGGCTTCCTCTATCTCAGGGTTCACCTTAGATGGCCAGAATAGAACAGAATCTATCTATCGTCATCAACAAGACCTGTCCTCGAAATGACAGCTGAACATTAATTATACTAAGGTCGCCGCAAAATCGTGGTGATGCGTCATCTATTGAAACAAATTACATGGCTTTTAAGACATCACAATGTAGAGCGCCATGCTGATCGAGTGCCACCTATGCAGAATGTAACGCTAACCGGGTGCAATGATATTAAACACTAGAGCTTTAGTGGTTTTCTAACCGGTCATATTCATACGTACAGTCCTGTTCTATAGTTATCACCAGTCAGGTGGAATCTGCTATCACAAGCAAAATGTGACGCCAATCTACCATAGATGTACCTAATTTGTATATGTTGCTAATGAAAAATAGTACTTCAGCTGTTTCGTAACCTGTCATGTACACACTATTGATATGTTGGATTTCTATTCCACCTTATGGAATTTGCTATCACGAAAGATGGTATAGTCAACGCCAAACAAAGTGGCGTGCACGTCATCACGATAAAAATTCCCCGACCTAATGCCTAGGTTTCTATCACAAACAATTGCTCTATTGCAGTTTCATATTAATGTGATATATAAATTGTAAAATGGTCATTACTCTCTTATTATGGTTAATAGTCATATAAACATTGTTATTAAAATATCACATAAGTTGCTTTCTGATAAATTTAGACGCATTATGCGAAATAAAATGTTTTGCAAACGCTCCAATCACTTATCGACATGTAAACGCACTAAACCGATTTCGCAGCGTTGACACATTGTCACCTTGAAACTTATTTAAACTGGGAACTGACATTTGTATTAATTTTGACACTGAATCAATTTGTGGCATTTCAAATCTTTATAAATCCTTTGGCCCCGCATACTGTAAATCAACAACTGTTTGTTTCAAAACAAAATTATTCATTTTACGAGTTTTTAAAGGCAATTTTGGTATATAAAGATGCCCAAACAGTTAAATAGTCGGTGTAAGGAACTCGTGGCCTCGTTAATGCACTACTTTGAGCAAGAAAGGGACAACAACGGGCCTTTGTTGCCTTTAAATGCTGTTCAAGAGGTAGGTTACTAATAATTATATGTAATGTATATTAATAATAGTGAAATTTTATTTCATTTTTTGTAGCGTGTTGCTGCTGCTTTAAAAATTAGTTTAAGGACAGTTAGTCGTATTTCCGAGGGTGTGAAAAGTGATGCAAATTTAGAATCGCCCAAGAAAAAGCGGAGTTATATTAAACGTGTAACCAACACAGCGACATTGGATACAAGTGCCATTCGAGAAGTGATCTATAATATGTATCACAAAAGTAATAAAAAAATAAAATAGTAATAGTAAGTAATAAAAAAAAATAATAACTTATCAGAAATTTGCATTAATTTGTTAACTAAATTATAATGTCATATTACACATGGTTTCAGAAGAACAAGTTACGATACAAACTTTATGGTCTCGATTAAGAGATAGGGCATTATTTGATGGTAGTGCCACGTCTTTAAGGCGGTTGCTTAGAGATCTTGGATTTAAGTGGCTTAAGGACAATCCGCGACGAGGGCTCATGGAACTACCAAGTATAGCTTTGAAAAGGGTGGAATTTCTAAGGCAATACAATCAAGCCAAGGTTGAGGCCTTATACCAGTTTGTCTTCCTCGATGAAACTTGGATATTTCAAAATGGGACCATAGGTCGCTCTTGGCAAATTGGAAACCAAAAAAGCGTGAAAGCTATTAAAACAGATGGCAAAAGGTATGTACTTTTACACAATTTGCACTATAAAATTTAAAACTAATATATTTTAGATACATTATATTACATGCTGGAAATGAAAATGGGTTTATTGAGGGTAGTGAAGCGATATTTTCTTCGAAAACAAAATTGAGCGATTACCATGGAGAGATGAACCAGGACAATTTTTTGAAATGGTTTCAACATCAGTTATTAGAAAAATTGGAGAGTCCATCTATGATTATACTGGATAACGCCCCTTATCACAGCATGATATTGAACAAAGTGCCCAACAATGCATGGACAAAAAAAAATATCCAAGACTGGTTGACAAATCAAAACATACCATTTTTAAACACAATGTTTAAAACAGAGCTATTGAGTATTGTTGCTCGATACATAATGCTTCTTAATTATATATATTTTGGTCGACAGTTTATATTTCTTTTGTTTATTCCTATTCTTAAAATAACTGCTTTTTTAGAGACAAACCACCTAAAATATACGTGATTGATGAATTGGCGGAACAACATGGGCACAAAGTTCTTCGTCTGCCTCCTTACCATTGTATATTTAACCCTATTGAGTTAATTTGGGGCATAGCAAAAGGTTACTATAACAGACATATTGGTAGAGATGGTAACAGTGAAAAAGACTGTTTGGATATGTGGAACGAGGCTCTACAAACGGTTACCCCAGACATGTGGAAAAATAGTGTTCGACATACTGAGCAAGTAATTTTTAAATGGTATGAAAGAGAACGAATTTTTGATCGACCAGACATCGAACCTTTAATAATCAACTTTGAGAGCGATGAAGATTCAGATTCAGACAGCGCTGAAGAAAGAAACTCCGACTAACTTTATTGTACAGAAAAAGCTTACACCAGTAGCTTACCTAATTTTAGAATGCATTTTTCTGTATGAATTCTGTAAAATAAATACCATGCATAATATTTGGAGGACCCCATTTGGATTTTTATTCAGTACCTTTAAGCTATCAATTAAATATGGTAGTTTCATAGTGTCATCTGATCAATAATTGTCATACTTAATGATTATGCAAGTACAGATCTATAATTTTATTATACTATTATTTTTGTGCTCATTTGAGGTTAATATTGCTTATAAACCTAGATATGTAAATAATAAATTTTATTATTTTACAAAAAGTTTGGCAACAATGTAAATTTTTCAACACACCCACCTTGATGACGTGCACGCCACTTTGTTTGGCGTTGACTTATACTTTAGTGGTTTCCTGAACTGTCATGTGCATTTTGACAGAGATGTTCCAAGGTTATCACAAACCAGATGAAATTTGCTATCACAAGCGAAATGTAATGCTAACCTCGCGTAAGGTGCCTATCCTTTATCTGGTGATAAGAAAAGATATACTCGTACATTGGCGGTTTTCTAACCTGATTTATTCGTAATTACACACATGTTCCATGGTTATCACAAACCACGTGGAATTTGCTATCACAAGCAAAACGTACCGCTAGTCTCACATAGATGTACACAGTTTTTATCTGATATAAATGAAAAATGCTATATTGCTACATCGCCATCACAAACCAGATGGAATTTGCTATCTCAAACAAAATGTAACGCTAGTCTCGCATAGATGAACCGAATCTCTATCTGTTATTAATGGAAATTGGTACTTCGGCGGTTTCCTAAACTGTCTTGTGCAATCTTATTATGCTGTTCGCAGGTTATCACAAACTAGATGAAATTTGCCATCACAAGCAAATGAGAAGAGATTGTTGACCATACCTTTTTGCTACGTTGTCCCAAACGCTTTCAGTGTTGTTATTTGTGCAACTCAGTATTGAGTCATTACCCCAAACATCTTCATTCGTCCTTGGTGTGAAGCTGACTATCACAAGCTACGTCCATGTTGCTATCTCAAGCAACCGAGTCCAAAGTTACAACGTTATCCCAAATGTCTTCATTCATCCTTGGTGTGGAGCTCTATGCTAAGCCAGGTCCACGTTGCTATCCCAAGCAACCGAGTCTAATGCTTCCACATTATCACAAACGTCTTCGTTCGTCCTTGGTGTGGAGCTCACTATCCCAAGCCAGGTCCGCGTTGCTATCCCAAGCAACCGAGCCGAGTATAATGTTTCAGCGTTATCCCAAACGTCTTTGTTCGTCCTTGGTATGGAGATGGCTATCACAAGCTAGGTCCACGTTGCTGTCCCAAGCAACCGAGTCCAATGTTTCCGGGTTATCCCAAACGTATTTGCCCCTTCAGAAAAAGGGGCCTGCATGCCACTTCCTGGTTTTGCTCTGCGACGAAAGGACCCTTGAGGCGACCGTATCTCGTTCGACAATGCACATCTAGAGCATACAGAGAGTATAACAGAGGCTCTTGGACTGACGCTTGTAGGATACCATAGTCACTAGATATCCACTCACTATTTGTTTCACCAATTTTCAAATGTATAGCACCCATAAACCCCAAATTATGTAACCTATTCAATAATATCATACTCAGTGACATTAGAAAAGTTACACCCAGAAGAAATAATTTCTTCAACTTGTTTTTTTGGCTTCATAATGACTATAATTAAAACATGTTGTGGTAACAATTTCAAAGTTTTATCTATGTTTTTGTTTACCTTACCGGCGACACACTGGATTTGCTGTTGGGATGTACATAGAACTTGGAGTAATGGTTTGGGGGACTATTGCCTCTTTGTTCAAGGCAATATGACTGGTGCGCGTTATTTTGATGATGTTCTACAAACCACTTTACTGCCATATCTAGAAGGTCTTGCACACGTCCTTTTTCAGCAACACAACGCACGTCCCCATATTGCTCTCGTACTACGGCCTTTCTTCCGCTCACCGGATTTAAATCCCATCGAACATGTGTGAACAAAATTTTGTAAAATGTTCTCGTTTCATTTTTGATGATCACCTCATTTCCGAAAAACCAAGTTGAAGAAATTATTTTTTCTGGATGTAACACTTCTAATGTCACTGAGTATAAATATTGATATCTATCATATCAAATGGCTTTATTAAGTATATAAGCACCGCTATCACCACATGCTTTTTATCCAAAGCCCCCGATATAAATTCAATTTACAAAATCAGCTTCAATTTACACACTTGGCAACCTCACACCTAACAATTGTCACCATGGTGTCTAAGCATTGAGAATGATCAATTTACGGGCTTTCAGGCCTTGACTCACCTATAACTTAAAAACTGTCGGCCTTTAAGAAAAGTTTGTGAGGATTATTTGTGTCCATATTAATCCAAAAAACTCACACCAGTTTTCTCAATAACAAAAGTGATCATGGAAGAATCAAGTCGTAAAATCTCTGCCGTGAATGTGAGGTTTTCTTCTCAAACCGGCAGATACAACGTCCAGACAAGACGTTGATCAACATTCTTCTTCTTTGCCATTCACAGTGCTGACTATGCAATAATGTTTAATACTGAAATCGTATGGATGAAGAACGGCAATTAGTCATTTGGATGAAGATTTAGTTGCGAGACTTCTTCTCCTCCTTTCCTTGGAGAGATATTTGTTCCGCTGACGCGGATGCGTCAGCTGTCTGATCATCACTAACCGAAATTATCCACGTTGGGGTGGAGGAATATATCGCTCATACAGTGAAAGTGCCTAAGCCTGGGTGCAACGGCTGATTCAATAAATCGTGCGGTACAAAACCTTACTGTACAGAAAGCTTACGTCGAGTCCAGAAACAAATATAACGAAGCGGTCCGCAATGCAAAGACCAGCTCGACATAAAAGTTAGGCACAGTGTAATGTCGCAGCGCAATGGCAGTCGGACTTTCTAGACATTGGCCAAGCAGATTGAAAGGAACTTCTCACAGAGTAGCCTTCTACCAGTTACGTGTCTAACTCAAAGGCTTAGGCGGAAGTGCTTGCCAAGGTATCCCTAGACTCTGCGGGATATAAGGATATAACATTCAGGCATAGGATTGTAGGACCGGTGCTCTGGTCTGGACTTGATTCCTGCCGTTGTATTGAAGAGGTGTCCAGCGGAGCCTCCCTCCAGTTATTTCGCATCTCTTCCAGATATCTTTTGAGTCAGGCACCTTCCCAGAAAATTGGAAATTTGCTCATGTCCAACCCATTCCAAAAAAGGACCTAAGACCGACCCTTACAACTACATGTCTATAGCCCTATTTTCTGTTATAAGTAAGGAGATGGATAGGTGCATAAATCGCTCGGCCTGATTAGTGACAGACAGTATGGTTTCCGTCACCAGCGATCCACAGGGAACACCCTAGCTCAGGTCATGCAATTATGGAGTACACTCAACCAATCTATGGTGAGGTTCATGCTGTTGCTCTTGATATCACGAAAGCATTCCATTAGCTGTAGCACGCTGCTCTCTTATTCAAACTTCCATCCTATGGCCTCCCAAAGAAACTTTCCAGATGGCTGGCTGACTTTCTCTCTGGCTGCAGGATATCCGTCGTAAATGACGGGTTCTCCTTTTCATCCCACAACATCAACGCAGGTGTTCCCCAGGGATCGGTCTTGGCTCCGACACTGTTCCACATACATATCAATGACCTTCTTTCCTGTACGGTCAACCCAATCCACACATTTGCTGATGCCAGCACTCTATATGTATGTGCAGGAATTCAGACCGACAAGCCGATCTCTATGGGTGAGCTGGAATAAAGAAAACTAGCAGGGACATCTGCTCTGTCGAGAAACCTGGAGGATACCACTGCTTGGGAACGCAACAATCTTGCACAGCTTTTCCCAAAACACAGTCAGCGGGACTCTCTCTTCTACCGCTTTGCTCCTCAGAGCTCTCAGCTTGCGGCACCTAAAACAACTTGAGTTCATAACTGGACACCTTGCGTACTTTGTAGCTGAGCATAAATTACGCCGAAAATATATAAATCGTCACATAAATCAAATATGGTACAAACGTTTTTATGTTCATTTGTTTTATAATCTATATTACTCAAGTGCTCTCGGTTTTGACACACGATTTCCGGCTGTTGTAGACGATTCCAATTATTTAGTTTGCCTATCTCTCATTAGCGAACATTTTTGCTCTCATATAAAAGGAAAGAATTTCGTAACTTATTGTGTTCTGATCTTACGTAAGCAACAATGATATTATTTACTTATCACTCTTCAATGACACGTTTGCTTTTGATTTTTTGTCCCAATTAGAAATTAATATGAAAAGATCCCGCTGAGGCCTTATACTAGACTTTGAAGTTGAGTCATTAATTTTCAGATAATGATTGTAGAAGGAAGATAAATCAAAATATGTGTGTAAAAATAAAAAAAAAATAAAAAAAAAATGTTACCTTGTTTTATAGTATCCTCCCGACAAGTATTTCAGTGCGGACCTGTATTTGATCGTGCGGTCTTGGAGCACCGGCATGCCCTCCCCTGTGAGGCATTTTCGTAAACATGTGCCATTTATTATTTCGTTTGAGCCACGCAACAAACACCACTATTCACTCACGCATTACCAACTGACACATTGACTGAATACAACTGAATAAAATTGTAGTAAAAACATCGTGATAAGCGTTTCAAATTCTTTCGCCTTTTTGTTTCCGATCGAAGAACCGATAAGGCGGATTATATCCGTTGTTGCCAAACACGAGCACATCATATTATTATTGAGACAGGGCGGTACTCAAACGTCCAAAGGGCTATAACTTTGTTACTCTAATTTTACCACAAAAATGTTAAAGGAAAAAACATTTCTTTTGATCAGATCTACTCACTGTTAAAATAAATGACTCAACTTCGAAGTATGTAATCGCTTTTGACTATTTTTTTTCAATTCAGAATATTGTATCTCTCCACGCGTTGAAGAAATGTGTCAATGGACCCAAAGTTTTTCCATGAGTAGTTTCCGAGATACAAGATCTATACATTTGACAATCCAATTCCTATTACAGTTTAATGTAGGTTTATTGTCCAAGTTCGAAGAAAACTCTTGTCGACGTTTCTCAAACTTCTTATACATATAAGTACATATATCCTGCTTGTAAAAAGAAAACATTGGAATGAATATTTAGTAAACAATGCCCTTTTAATGATAAATACCTAAGACATATAAGATACAAATAAAGCAGTGTTTTATATGACGAATAAGAATTAAGTTTTGGAAACATGGTTTTCCTATTAACTATCAAATTCAAATTTTGACCGAAAGTCGTTCCCAGATCGCAATAATATTCATTATTTGAGTTATTATGGTCAAATGGAAAAAAATTAAACGACATGAGTTTGGAAAAAAATTAAATATCTTGGGACAACCTAACATACATTCTTAGAGGAAATTCAGAACCCTATTTTCTCAACAGCTACTCGGAGATAAAGAATTCGTAGGTCTATCCAAAAATGTCATAAAACTATAGGTCTCTATCAAAGATGCATCGTTATTATCCAGGCTATATGTTTCAGAAATGTATGTACCTATTGATAGTTTTATCACCTGATGATATAACACAAGTACTTGTTTGTGTCAGTATTTGCACCAATTATTTGATTTGTTTAACGGGAAGTACAGAGTCTTAATCCTTAAGCTAAGTACACACTAGTAGACCCAGTTGCGCAATTTGTCTATAGGCAGTCTGGAGACGGTCTCAAGTCACGATCTATAGATGGTCTATACACATCCTTCTTTGTCTCGTCTAGCGTCCATACGATAATGTGATTTTTTCTGTATCATGTTCGTTTTCGCCATCAGAGACATTGCTTTATCTGGAATGGACTGGGATATTTATCGTCTCTAGACGTCGAGTGACGGAACGTGTGAAAATATGTACATTCGGATCGGCAGGGGTATCATGTATCTTGACAAGTGACATTATGTCGATTTTTTTTTTGACATTATACAGGTTTTTTTTAACATTATATAGGTTTTTCTACAAGATGTCAATTTAGCACTTAGTTATACGTGTGGCCTAAACGTCATAATGCTTTAGTTATCAATGTTTGGCTCTGATTTTATGTAAAATCTGCTGCAGAGATGGCATTACTGGAGATCTAAGCTGTAAGTTGTATGTGTTGATGATAATTCCAATGCATTGTTGTCTCAAATACACTTAGTCGTGATTCAAAGCTAGAAATTTGCTGAATTTCAATTAGGTATATTCATTGTACACTGTTGAAGTACAAGCCATATACATGCTAACAGTAATTACACACAACGCTGGCGCGGTGATGATTTCCCGTAATATTCGCCTCAGTTTTTCGTAATTTATAACTTTGAACATAACCTGTCTTCAAAAAGGACCCGTCGTATTCAGCATATTCAGTAATGATTTTCTCACACAGAAAGTATCACTGATTTTATACACATGCAGGCCAATACACATAATCATCCAAATGCAATCTTGCTATTCAACCAACTTTCTTCTCAGAGATAAAAACTACAGACACCCTTACAAAACTATGCAACCAATAGTGCATGTAGTTTAGTTGATTGATTCCTCCATAGATAGACGTTCACAACGATCCTAGTGAGCAAAAGTGGAACGACTGTTTGCATCCTAAAGACTACCTAGTCTGCAAATTGACATCGTATAGGTTTTTTTTGACGTTTTGTAGGTTTTTGCATGATACCCGTGCGGGAGGCTAAGGACTTGCGATTTTTGGTCTCACAACAGGTCGGTAGACGGGGCCTGGTTTATGGACATGTCTACACAGACATCTTGAGACATGTTTCAGAGGCCAAAATCGCACAACATGTCTACTAGTTCTAAGGATTTCCGAGCGCTTTCCATGTTTCTTTTTTTTCAAGTTGGCATTGACCAGAAAGGATTTACGGAGCAACAATGAGATAAGTTTTAGAAGCTCCAACTGAGATTGAAAAATTATCAACCCCAAATACGCCCTTACACTCATTTGTATATTATTATTGTTGGTGCATCCTGAAGTGGTTACTACGCCAAATGTTGAACTGTCGTCAGATTGTAATCCGTGCTTTAAAAATTTTGTTTCGTGATTTCAGCTGATCCATGGTGAGACCTACAGGAGTTTGGTAGATAATAAACGCTTTTTCAATTTTCCAAGACAACGTGCGTAAGATCCAAGAACACAATAAAAAGTACGAGTCGGGTGAGGTGACTTACGCTATGAAGGTAGCACAGTTTGACGACATGACCCAACAAGTGTTCCTGGACTTGCTGAAGACCCACGGCAAAGCTGCCCGACCAGGCAAAGGGCTAAAATTTGATTCCACGGATATTGAGACAGAGACTGCGATTGACTGGAGGAAAAAGGGTGCTGTGACAGCTGTGACAGCTGTCAAGAGACAAGGCCAATGCGGCTCATGTTGGGCTTTCAGTGCCGTACGTATATTTTCATTCCCTTTAAAAAACTTATAGCGTTCATAATTTTAAATTGGCAAAAAAAACATTCTTCGACTCGTATAGCAAACGTCGATAGCTATTATACCTACAGGCTGGCCCAACGAAAAGGTCGCACGCACATTTGTGACTCTCCTGGTACATTTTGGGAAAAACGCTCGGACGCGTCATTTTTGATTTCTATCGGGACGTCTTTTCATCTATAACCGTAAAATACAGGGTGATCGAATAATAAGATATAGCAGTACACTTTAGATTTTTGAAAGGAAAGCCCCATTTTTAAAATTTTTAGAATCTCCATGAAGTTTTTAGTAACTTTTGTATGATAGACTTGACGCCTATATCTAATCGTGCTGAAGGTATTTGAATTTATAATAAAATTCGACCAACGCAACTTGATACTGATGATGATGAAATGTACGGTAAAAAATAATGATCATGGATGCCAGCAAGAACATTTAACATCAATCAGTGTCATCGTATTTCATAGAAAAAAATTGTCTTTCATTTCAAATTGTTGTTACCTACCTAGTTGTGATAAATATTGAACAGAAATAATAAAACTGTCTTAACAAAATGCGAGCATTACAAGAGCTACTGCCCGGTTTTTTGGTGCGTTACATCCTGACAAAGATATTAACGTAGCACTTGACAACACTCATGGACTGGCTACTTCTTCAGGATTTACAAGCGCAACAGTACAAAGAATTTTGAAAGGCAATAAATTTCACCCGTACAAGATAAACCTTGTCCATGAATGAAGACGATTTTGATAAAAGGTTAGAATTTGGCGAATTAATGTCCCAACGTTCAATCAACAATGCAAATCTGTTATTTAATATTTGTTTATCGAAGTGTACGTTCTATTTACACGGTGCTGTAAGCAGACATAATTGTCCTTATCTGAGTGACTCGAATCCACATTTGTTTCGAGAGATACACTCGCAATATCCCGAAAAGATAAATGTGTGGGCAGGTTTTTTCGGAAATCATATTATAGGACCTTTATTTTTGGAAACTTGACGGGCGAGACGTACTTGGACATGTTAGAAAATACAATAGAGCAACGAATTACCGAAATAATAGAAAATGACGTTAATTTTGATGAAAATTACATTCATTTCTAATAAAATGGTGCACCTCCCAACTAACAATTATCACTCCTATTAGAGTTGCAAGAATGATTATACAGTATTCCTTACACAGCATTGTATACTGTAAGAACATTGGCAGAACCCTCTTAGAGCAGCTATACAAGCGGAATGCGCACACCTAATAGGACACTTCAGTCATTTAAGAGGTTGTCTAAGGGCTGCAGGTAACAGTTATACAACAAAAGTGTAAGCCTCTTGCAGCCGCTATAGGACATTTGCTTCAGTGCAAGATTCAGTTTTTGTCAACTATACAACTATTCTGTTACGTGATTCTACTTTATTGCAACCAAACTATTTCTTATGTGTTGTATAGACGAAGTGAAGAATATATAACTAATACAATACAGTCATCTTGTTTACTTACATATCTGCCAGTGTGAATTTCATACACAGGTATATGATAAACTTCTACACTGTGATATAGGGCTATTGAATTACTTGCGCAGCAAATTTTATTGTGATTATCGTGCAAAGTAGTAACGCAATTTCTACGGGCTTCGTATTTGATTCATATTTTGATAATGATCAAAAGTATGTCTAGATTTTTATGATGGATGCGTTAAATCTTCCACAAATCCTATATTTAGACACAATTACACTAATGTTTATCACTTTATATCTATAATTTATAATTATTTAATATCAAATAGAGGAATAAATGTTTGCCCAATATGGCGTGTGGTTGTGTATAATCATGGCATCGTCCATGTTGTCTTTAGTTTATTAGAATATTTTGGTGTTGCCTGCAGGTGTTATACAACAATTTGACAAATGTCAGAAATGAAATACCGACAGAGTCGAATGATTTACCTAGAATTTGTACCAGATCTATATCTCTATAAAGCAAATTTGCATTCCACACAACATTAAGCCAGCATTTTGGTGTTCAGGCAAGAACAATAGAGAGCTTTTATGGCTGAACGGTTCTTTTACCAAAAGCTTATAGCACTACTTTGCTAGTGGATCGGCAGACGAGTGGCCGTCGAGATCACAGGACCTAAGTCCTTTAGATTTGTTTCTTTGGGGAGTTGCACTGATGACACCTAGACTATGGTTGGAGCATGCAGGCCCACAGTAAAGACGTGTGACAGCCGCGAATATAATAATAATAATAATAATAATAATAATAATCGTCTTTATTGACCAAAAACATGGTACATTACATGGGGCGAGATTTAGCACCTGCTATTCCACCATCTAACCCCGTACAAAAGTGAAAAAAAAAAAACAAGTTATACAAAAACAAACAAAAAAAAAAAGTGAAACAACAAACATTAAGTCACAGTATAATAGGACTATTTATGCCAATTTAGCTATAAAAAGAAGAAGAGATAATAGGTTACATTATAATAGACCTACTTGTGCCAATTTAGCTATAAAGAGAAGAAGAGATAATAGGTTATGAAGAAACGGAAAAATAATTAATGAAAAATACAAAAAGTATGAAAATGAAAGAACTTCTTAAGCTAGCGGTTGTTTTGCAATTCTTGTAAATATCTTTTTAACTGAGTTTTAAAACTCCGGGAGGACTGGATAGTCTTCAGATCCTGGCTTAAGCTATTGTAATATAAAATTGCATTGTATGTGAAAGTTCGTCTAAAAAGTGATGTGCGGTGTATTGGCATAGTTAAGGTGTCACGGTTACGAACCTGAAGATTATGCACAGACGCCCTTGGAACAAGTTTACAGCTGAGGTATTGAGGGGATGATGTTAGTATGATCCTGTGAGTAAAGCTGATAATGGAGTATTTGAAAAGGTTTTGAACGCTTAGCCATGCAAGATTACGATACAAGTGTGATACATGATCGAACTTTCTTAGGCCCTCGATAAACCGTACACAGGTATTCTGCATTATCTGCAAACGTTTTGCGTTAATAGACGTCAAACATGGGTAATATATGGATAAGCCATATAACATTTTAGAAATAACTAAACTTTGACACAATTTAATTTTGATGTTTCTATGCAGAATATGTTTGTTTGCAAATAGAAGCCTGAGGGATAGATAACATTTTTTCAAGACATTATTCAGATGGGAGTTAAAACGTAAGTCCGAGTCAAAGTGAATGCCCAAATTTTTTACTATTTCAGAAAAAATAATTTCCTCCCCATTAACTTTGATGTGAATTAATGGTTTAAGGTTTTCACATAATCTTTTATTGCCAAATAATATAGCAGAACATTTTGAGGGATTTAGTCTCAAGTTGTGAGAGCTGCAGTACCTATTAACACTATCCAGATCCGCATTTACTAGCATCATGGACTCCTGGACATTGTCGGCATTAAAATCACACTTCATCTGCGTATCATCAGCAAAAAATTGAGCATGTGTATTCTTGAAGTTATCATGTAAGTCTGCAGTGTAAAGTAAAAACATCAATGGTCCCAGTACTGAGCCTTGTGGAACACCTGACTGAATGTACCTTGGTGTCGAAATTTGATTATTGATATTTACTTTTTGCCTACGTTCCCTTAAATATGACCTAATAAAGTTGCAGGCAACTTCATCGAAGCCATAGTAGTGGCACTTGGCAACAAGCAGTCGATGGTTAAGCGTATCGAAGGCCTTGGAAAAGTCTAACAGTACCAGCAAGCTCATGTTTTTACTGTCGATGGAAGATATGATGCTATCAATGAGATAAGACAAGGCTGTAGTTGTACTGCGGTTTTTCTGAAAGCCTGATTGATGGGTGGGGATTATATTATGTGCATTGAGATGATCGAGAATCTGTGTATAAGTTACTCGTTCTAAAATTTTAGACATTATTGGCAATATGCTTATTGGTCTGAGGTCAGCGATGGATATCGGATTAGACAATTTTGGCAGAGGAGTCACCAGAGCTGTCTTCCAAAGGTCGGGAAAGTATCCAGTTTCCAAGCAAATATTAATAATATGTAGCAGATGAATGCCAATTACTGGAAAGCATAACTTTAACATTTGTAACGTGATACCATCCGTTCCAGAAGCATTGGATTT
Source organism: Acanthoscelides obtectus (assembly GCA_963669975.1). Taxonomy (NCBI): domain Eukaryota; kingdom Metazoa; phylum Arthropoda; class Insecta; order Coleoptera; family Chrysomelidae; genus Acanthoscelides; species Acanthoscelides obtectus. The sequence continues at coordinate 42,860,011 of CAVLJG010000003.1, forward strand.
TATACTGCAGATAACAGTTTTAATCACATCTAAATCAACTAGCTTAAAAGAAAATGAATTTCTTTGCAAAAAGTTATTTGTTCTGTAGTAAAGTATTTTTTCAAAGCACGCTTCATCACTGTTTTGAAAAACTGAGGTTAAGTATTCATTGACTTTGTAAGGGTCTGTGAGTGTTGATGGGATTTCAGAAGATTTAATTGCTTGAACGCGCATATTTCTTAAAGATTTGTATAATAAAGAGGAATTTCTCTGATTTTGTAAATGATCCAAAAAGGCAGACTTTTCATTCCGTAACGACTGTAATGCATAATTTCTCAAAGATTTGTAATTATTCCAATTTTGAACAGACGGATTGCTTTTAAATTTAGACAGCGCTTTATCTCTTTCCTTGAAAATTAACTTCAAATTGGCGGTCAACCATGGTGCTTTCGGTCTAGTGACATGCACTGTCCGAATTGGGCAATGTAAATCAAAGATGGCATTGATGTTGTCAGTCAAAAATTTCAATTTGGTTTCAACGTCACTAAAGTATAAGACCTGCTCCCAGTTCATTTGATGTAAGTCTCGGTTGAAGTTATCTAAGTCGAAGTGTTTATAGTCTCTGAAAGTCACATACTTATGTACTTTATTTAAACTACAAAGTAGGTCACAGAAAACCATTTGATGGTCACTAATGATATCAGCGTTGATGGTACCCTTGTTACCGCAAACCTCAACATCAGACAGAAATATGGGATCCAAGAGAGTGCTACTTGTCTCAGTAATACGAGTGGGATCTTCGATAATTTGTGTAAAGCCATATGCTTGAAAACATTCACTGATTTTATTTTTGATCAATAAGTTAACGTTTAGATCACCTAACATGAATAAATTGTCGTATGTAGTTACTAGGCCAGGTAGCAAATTATCGAGACATTCGATAGCATTCAAAACATTTGCACTCGGAGGTCTATACATTACACCCAGGCAGTAACTACAGTGACCAATTTTAAATTTAATGAACATATGCTCCAAGCAAGCATCTGTGTAAGAAGTAAGTACCTCGAACTTGATGTTGCTTCTAATATAAATACCGACACCACCACCACGGGATGGCCTATCATTTCTACAAAAGCTGAAGCCAGGGATATTAACAGTTTCAGAGCTAGTACATTCGGACAACCAAGTTTTGGCAGCTCCGCAGCTCTGCAGAACTTATGGGCCAGCCGTCCCTGTTGCCAATAGAAACTGAACCAGTGCAGAGAGCCGATTGTGAAGTTGGTGATGTATAAACTGCTATGTGACTTTTAACCTTTATATTTATTTCACGATAGGACATTATTGTCATTATTCAGATATTATTGTGAAATGTGTTTCCTTTTCGTATGTTGAAAGTTGACCCTTTCAAGGTCGGGGGTATGTTTAAGCCTCAAAACTTTCCTCCATGTGTGTATTAATACTTGTTTCCACATTAAGCGCATGCGCAACGAGACAGCGAGGCCGATATGACGCCATGGCAATTAATGACAGAGACGCCACTTGTACAGTCTTCGAGAATAAACACGCAGTCCTTTGAGCGGGTGTTTCCTTCATAAGCCACCGTTCATCAGCAGCAAATACAAAACAGTAAAGGCCGCTGAAATCATGTGCGACGTTTAAATCGGTGTATTCAGGTTAGAGGAAGACATTTTGAACAATTGTTGTGATAATATCATGTACAAAAGGCAAAAATTAAATGCATTTACATTTTATTTAGACAATTCATCGTCGTTCTAAATTGTAAAGCGTCTTAGGGCCGTAGTGCCGTAGTGACACTTTTCCGGATATGGGTCCCTATACTCAAATGTTTTCTACTGTTACACTGAATAACCTCTAGAAGTTTGATCTCTTAGTTCTGAAACACCCTGTATAAAACCTCATTCAAATAAAGTCTTTTTACTGGATATATGCACTTATAATGGTTAGTCTGTTCTATCTAGCAGAAGTAATGTATTACGTATTTTATCTAGATCAACCAAATGAATAAAACATCACTGATTTAGTCTATTTAATTTTCAAACATTTGTTTGACAGCTTCAAAGCATCTCCATTTTGTGGGAACGTAGAACGGTTCGTAAACGTGGGGGAACGGTGTGTCGAATCCAGTCACTCTAGCTAGTGGTGCCTCCAAGTGGAAAAAGCATTCCTCCTGAAAAAGACACATTTTAAGAAAAAATCTCTTGCCTCTTAGGCACGTATCGTCAGTCGTCCCTACAATTGTAGGGCGTCTTTATGGCCTCCTTGATTGTCATAGGTTTCTACTTCTCCGTGTCAGCGCTCTATTTTGAGGTTATGTCACAAACATCTATTTGCGTCAAATTGTGCTTACTTTTGAGTTATATCATGTTTTATCAGCCTGAAATTTCCAACAATTTAAAAAGAAAATCTTCACAATAGGAGAGCGCTGACGCTGACACGGGACAAGTGTAATCTAGAAATTTTTGAAGGAGAGAAAGGAGTATGACAATGTGAAGATTTGTTTTCCTTATAAATTGTAGGAAATTTCAGGCTGATAAAACATGATATAACTCAAAACCAAGCACAATTTGATGCAAATTGATGTTTGTGACATAACCTCAAAATAGAGCGCTGACACGGAGAAGTAGAAAACTATGACAATCAAGGAGGCTATAAAGGCGCCCTACAATTGTAGGGACGACTGACGATACGGGCCTTAGTCGTAGAAGGCAAAGTCTGCTGGCAAGGCCACCTTTGAACCTTTTAGTACGCCGCAGTAGTATCAGCACTGTAGAAACGTATGTCCTAAGAGTTTTGGCACAAAGTTCATTGGCTTTGTACAAGCTGGTTGGATGGGTACCCAAAGCTGAAATCTGTCGAATAGTCTAGAATGAAAACATTTCACGCAGAACCCTTAATCGAACAATAGCGGAGTGCGAGCAGGTAATACCATGACTGAATCTCCCAAAAAGTGGAAGAGCACGTGCATTTATTGCACAGAGCTCTGAGAGATTGGTGAGAAGAGCAAAAAATCAGGTTGGGATATCATCAAGGAGACTGGCTCCTCAATACAGATCTTCTAAGGGTACGATATTTTTGTAATTGAGGAGGAATAGTCTTAAATATCCAAATATACTTAAGTACTCCAATTAATCAACTGAGGCGGGTACACTTTGTCAATGGAAAAATTATTATATTAGATAACGAAAAGTATTTATTTCACGTTGAGTAGTTCTGAAATGAAGGGAAACGACGGATCTTATACGAACTACGTAAAGGAATGCCCTAACAATGTTAGATGCAAAATTTGCAGATAAAATCCTTGTCTGGTGTGCAATTTCTAACCGTGGTGTATCCCAACCTTTTGTGGGAAGAGCGATGGGTGAAGCCTTGAATAGTTAGAGCTATATTAAAAACTGCTTTTCCAAATTGCTTTAATTTGTCCATGAACATCATGCTAATGACCATATGTTTTAGGACCCGGCCTCGCATCATAGAGTATTTTAGAACTTTACTGTCTAGGAAGGTTGATTATGGAGGCTGGGAAGCCCAGGATGAAGAACACTTAGGACGGCGAATTTACGAATGACTGAGAGAAATTGATCTGAATCCCGTCGAGGACCTCATGAGACATTTGCGTCTGGTAGAGCACAATCGGCCATTCCACATAATTCGATAGTATAGTTTAGTTAAGTATTGAGTTTTAATTTATGATAACTACTTAGTGTCTGAATAAATTTCTTCTATAAAAAAATATCCGATAAATATTTTGCGCCAAAACTTTTAGGACATATGTACGTTACTCCACGAGCCATGTATTGGTAACTGATTTATTGAAGAAACCAGCTCCAGCGATGCGATGTACCTATTTTGGCCTTGTACCGATCTGGTGCATTCCTGCAGTGAAGTACAGTATGGCATTTAGATCAATTACTTTCTAAAATTTGGAAAGTTATATCACCGGGGGCAACAGAAACATATTTTCTGCCCCCACACACGTGGTAAGTCATTTTTGGGTAATAGTTTGGAAGGTCCACCCGATTTTCATAGGAGGAAATAAATCAAAGAAAAACTGGAAATACGGTTCAGAGAATTCTAAAATCTAAACTATTCATACGAGATCGAAGCAGAGAACTTGTATGGTCAAAATGTCGGAGATATTATGCCCTTTTTGCGCTTACAGCGCTTTTGATGAACATGTTTGACTTGGTAAGTTAGATCGCGTGGAAAGTACCTTTGTAAATTCCTGTCGGACAAGATAATCAATCTAAAAACATATATCCAGACAATAGCATATCCGTTGGAGAGAATAAAGCAGGTAGGTGTGTTTTGTTTTTTCGATAGGGTCATTTTGATTGATGTGTTCTCTGTAAAAGTACCCAGACAATACAAATAAAATAACAGAGTTTGAACAGGTGCCTATATTTCAAGTGATTGTATAAAGCCTTAATCTCATACACCTATGAGTTTTTTCAAGTTAACGACCGACATCAAGTCACGTGGTTTTAGGTTATAGTCTGTTGTAAAATAAATTGAAATTGACCCATTAAAGAACCTTCAACTCTTACCGGCTGGAGGTGTACCCACAATTGAATATAACAATGTAATTAAAGCGTCAAGATTCTGCAGACAACGGAAATCTGAATTATATCTTTTGGAACAAACATATTAAAGCAAATTTCAGACTACTGCTAAATAACCTGTCTGAAAGCACCGCCCAACTGGGCCATCGTTGTTTGAGCAAAAAGGGGTGTACTTACTTGAATGGTAGCTGTTAATTCTGCACCAAAGCCACAAGTGAGTGGAGCTTCATGACTGACGAGTGCCCTCCTGGTCTTCTTCACAGACTGAAAATCATAGAAGGCTCTTCATAATAATATAAGTTATTTCGCCACAAAAATAAGCAACATAAAAACATGGAATATATATACCTATATGCCTCTATATATATACACACCTATATATATACCTATATACAGGGTGGCGCATCAAAAACGAAACAGACGCATTTACCGGCAGCTCAGTTTTTTTTTTGAAAAACGCTCCGGCCCGTCGATTTTGTTTTCGAGGGGGACACAAGTTTGGCAAAAAATCACGTTAGCACGTACAGCCCTCTAAGCGGGGGAACACCACCCCAAAAATCTTAAACGCAAAGGGGGGTCGAATGATACCTTATTTTAAAGGTTTTTCAATTCCCTTTATAATGATATAAAATTAATGTACTTCAGTTCAGTAGTTTTGAAGATTTATTGATTTAAAGCTTAAATAAAACTAATACGTCATCATTAGTGGAGATCAATACATTTGGCAGCAAAGTAATTTAAAAAAGAAGAATGAACTGACCCATGCAATAATAAAGATTTTGCTCAAAATGCTGCCGCACATTTTGCAATATTTGAGGAGTAACTTGAAGGCACTCATTCACAATTCTTTGTCGCAGGTCTTCTAATGATGTTGGCTGAGTTGCAAACATTTTGCTTTTTAAATGTCCCCAAATAAAGAAATCCAAAGGCGATAAATCTGGCGATCTTGGGAACCATTCAATGGCACCTCTTCTACCAATTCGTCGATCTGGAAACGTCTGATCTAAATATTGTCGAACACTTAATGCGTAATGTGGTGGGGCGCCATCCTGTTGGAACATCAACCTATTCGCAATGTACCGCCTATCATTTTGATTTTCACTTATGGCTGTTGATGCAGGATCTATGGCGTCTTCCAGTAATTCCAAATACATTTCACCGGTCAAATTTCCAGGTAAGAAAAAAGGACCAACTAAATGATCGCCAAAAATACCAGCCCAAACATTTAATTTTTGTGGCTGCTGTGTATGAACCTCATGATAAATTCTGGGATTAGAATCGGACCAATATCGGCAGTAATGACGATTTACTACGCCATTTAAGAAAAAGGAACATTCGTCGGAAAATGTTCGTTTATAATTCGTTCACTCATATCTTCACAAAATTGTAATCGCCGATCAAAGTCGTCTTCATTAAGTTCTTGTACCAGGTGAATTTTATACAGATGAAAACTATGGGCCTTTAGAATCCGTTGGACAATACGTCCACTAACACCACACACAGTCTCCAATTTGCAGGTACTTAACGTAGGATCTACATAAACTTGCCCTAAAACCCCCACTTCTATTGCTTCGTTCCTTATGGGATTTTCAATGTTGCGTTTTTCTATTGGCGACTGACCCAGTTTCCCGAAATTTAGCTACAAGTTCTAGAACATATTTTCGATGCACGTTACTGTTCTCATGTCGCTCATTAAATATTTCTGCTGTTCTATTAGCGCACTGATTATTTCCATAAAATATTTCGATAATTTGAACTCTTTCTGCTGTGGAATATACTATGGTTAATTTATGTAATAAAGCGTTACAAGTTATTGCAGGAAAGGAGGTCGTTGAGATGCAAGTGTCGCATCCAAAGCCCACACCCGCGTTGACCTCGCGGGATGAGGACATCCCGTCAATTACGACGGATACCTTGCGGCCAGAAGGAAAGTCACCCACCCATCTGCAAACCTTTTCTGGGAGGCCATAGGATGTAAGTTTGCATAAGAGGGCAGCGTGCCACAGCTGATTTGACGCCTTCATGATAGCAAGACCAACGACATAAGCCTCACCGTAATACTGGATTATCCACGATTGCATAACATAAGCTAGAAGGTCCCCTGTGGATCGCTGGTGCAGGAAACCATATTGCCTGTCGCTAATCAAGTCGAGACTTTCGAGGTTGTCCAAAGGCTCGCGATTTATGCACTTATAACCGAAGGCAGAGCTATACGCCTGTAGTTGTGAGGGTCGGTCTTAGATCCTTCTTTTGGGATGGGTTGGATATGAATTTGTGAATTTAGCGAGTTTCGCTTACTACGTTGTTGCCAGACATGCCCAAATCATCAGTTGCTGCCGTGGTATTCATCTCGACTACTGCACCGCCACGGCTAGGCGACCTGTATGTTAAACTTGTGTTGATGGGGCAGCGGATTATGTTACAAATCATACGTCACAGTTTTTGTGCACTGATTGCAACGGTTAGATGATACCAGAAATATTTTCATAAATAGGAGATCTTTCCCATTCCGGATCGAACAACACCAAAGATGGTTATAATCATGATACCTAGTAAATTTTCATGAAAAATTCGCTGTACGTAGGTATATCAGAGCTTTCTTCTATTTGTTCATCAATTTGATGATACAACACATCTGTCAAAGATGATCATAATCAGGATAGTAAACTCCGGCCAGGTACACTGTATGTAAGAATTTTCAGATACTTCGTTTGCAATTTGAAGATTCAACACACCGTGATGGTTGACACTTTTCAAACATTCTTCAAGAAGTGATATCAGTCTAGCTCCAACTTTCATAAGTATTATGTTTGTGTTCCTACTTTAAATTCAAAACCAGCAAATGTAAAAGATTCATTTCGTACTCGCCACCACGGTTCGTGATCGTCGTTAGACTTGGCGACCCGGCGTTATAGATATCCCCGCCACTCAAAAAGGCAATCAAATAAGAAACATTATTATTTTTTAGAAGACATTATTAGTGAGAAATTTTTCATAATTTTTTGTCTATGTCCATAGTAATTGCATTATGCATCACAGAGATTGGGGATTAGGGATTGACACGTCTTTCACATACTATCTGTGTTTTAGGATGGAGAGGGCATAATGTTTATATTGCTTTGAAGAAATTTATCAACCCATAAATTGAAAAATGATTTCTATTATGATGTAAAGGAAGATGAGGAATTGGTTGGAATGTATTTTATATTCTATTTTCTTGCAAAATACAGACATATACGCACTATTAAACTGGTATGTAGCTATAGAGAGCAGAGAGCTCTGACAGCTTCCGTCAAATGAGATTCCAATAAGGTCTTTTCCTATTGGTCCAAACTGATTAACGATGCTGAAATTGGCCCTTAGAGTTTTTGACCGAGTTGATAGCTGACCTCGCTTGATTGTATGAGACTTCTTTAAATGAAAATTTATTGACTGTATCGTTGTTCGTTAAGTAGTTTAAAAGGTTTAAGTTAACTATTGGAGCATGAGCAACTTTCTTTTATTGAATAACCGCCTGGCGATATGTTGACCTGAATCTATCAACCTCGCTTTTTGTGACAATGAAGATCCATCAAAAATCTCAAATGATCTCTCATGTTATGGAGGGTATCATTGAACCAACTGATTTTGGGAGTGTTTTCCGGTTATCGTGGAATACAGGAGATTTTTGTGGTAAGCAATAATCCACCTCCTCTTTGATCATTATTTTGCAACCTATCATGCTGTCAATAATATACAGGGTGACTTTGAAGTTGAGTCATTAATTTTCAGATAATGATTGTAGAAGGAAGATAAACCAAAATATGTGTGTAAAAATAAAGAAAAATTAAAAAAAAAAATTTACCTTGTTTTATAAAGTATCCTCCCGACAAGTATTTCAGTGCGGACCTGTATTTGATCGTGAGGTCTTGGAGCACCGGCCTGCAGTCCCCTGTGTGTTCTTAAGTCACCTGATTCACGAGCCCGTTGTACTACATTAACAAAGGCACGAGGGGTTGGTTGCACTCGATTGGGAAACCGATCCGCATAAACATGTGCCATTTTTTATTTCGTTTGAGCCACGCAACAGATACCACTATTCAAACGCGTTACCGATTGACACTGACTGTATACAACTGACTAAAATAATTGTAAAAACATCGTTCCAAATTCTTTCGCTTTTTTGTTTCCGATGCGATGAACCAAACACGAGCACATCATATTATTATTGAGACAGGGCGGTACTCAAACTTCCAAAGGGCTATAACTTTGTTACTTTAATTTTACCAGAAAAATGGTAAAGGAAAAAACATTTCTTTTGATCAGATCTACTCACTGTTAAAATAAATGACTCAACTTCGAAGTATAAGCAAGAAAACAACTTTCTTGACCTCCCCATGACGAACTTTCAATTAAGGTGAAGGTGCATGCAGGGACGCATTAGATAAGCAAGTAATCAAATAAAATTCTATTTTTATCTCTCTCTCTCTCTCTCTCTCTGCCTCTCACTCTCGATCTTGCCCGTTCTAAACTATAAGATTTGAATGTTTATATATGCGAATATTAAAGTTTAGGTTAAGAGTTCTTTCTGATAAGAGTTCTAATGAAAATTTTTCATTTATGGTGAATGCGTTGTCACATGCGACACAGTGTAAAGCTGGACTTTAATATCGACTATTTTTCTTAATGAAATTCTTCAATGCCCGATAAAATAATCCAAATAATTCTCATGTACACAGATCATTGATTACAACATCAGGTCTAATCATTGACAACGAGAAAAAAATTAGTTTTAATGCAAAAATTTAGATCCTTAGACTAGGGGGCTTTTATGCGAATGTTGCAGAAAATATGCTTTGCTAGTGGTAGGTAAAACAGAAAGAGCCAGGCATTGTGATTGAGGGCAGCATACAAATTCTCAGCTAGTTCTATGCTCTATCAAAAGCAAATCGACCGAATGCCTGTTATTTTCATTATATCTGTTTATCAGAAATATTTCTGTCTGACATCCGCTAAGTAACGGTATCATGGCAAATCTAGTGAATAGACATGTTAAGTTAGTGACCAAGTATATGTTTAATAGAAAGATAAAAGATACTGCCAGAGTCACCAGAATAGGCTTTCCAATGACCAGTCCACTTGGTTGGCATCATCACATCTAAAGCCTTTTCAACTTGAAGGCTATACAAGGACCTGCTTTCCTGGGAAAAGAGAAGGAATCTTCACGGAATAAGTGCCAGTCAGTGATGAACAAAATGATAATATGCCAGTTTAGTCTTATTGTCATGAGAGCTCAACAGGTATGGACGGCAATTAGGTCAGTGCACTATAGGGGGGTGCACTTAGGCTAAAACTTCGGAAACCCGAAAGGGTTTTTGGAATTTTCAGAATAATTATCGCTGATCAGCTGTTCACCTCAACAAAACGTGTTAACGTATCGGAAAAACAGGTTACCTCTCTATCAAATCTGTCTTTTTTCGAACTGCTTTAGACATTTTGTCTTCCAATCACACTAGCATTAGCGCAAAATTTGAGATCGCTGCCATTGCACTTATTTCAACCAAAAACATTTCAATTTTGTTGCCATTGTTCAGATTGCGACAACTAATTAGTTAAAGTAGGCTTCACTTTCAAGCCACAGCCCAATTCCTTGTCTTTTCCTGAGCTTTTAATGGAATTAAAGACTGGCCACACTTAATAAAAATCAACCTCTTTTTCAGACATTCGCCGGTATTTACTTGGTTTGCTCATTAAGCTCATCAGTTTGATCGGAGACTGTTCGAATTAATTCCATTATCCTCTGCAAAATGGCGGTTATTAAAAGATCCTCCCACGACGTCATCAGACTTCCATTTATTGCCACCACCATCACCGTCTAGAGGTGGGGACAGCTTTTGCCGTAAACTAAATTCAGCTTTGTTTTTCCATCAGGAAAGTGGGTCAGTGTATACTACAGGAAACAGGGTACGTTTTGTGAATAATATTCTTATCAATGCTTGTTCTTATGAAATTACTTGTATTTAATTGGGTTTGGCCTGAAGAGACACAGGTTCCTGTGACAAGGTTGCCGACGTTTCGGAAACACTTATTTCCTTCCTAGGGCTTCACACAAAATAACATTCGCTTTAACAATTCAAAAATATAACAACAAACTTGAAACTTACTTTTGTTATGTTTGAAAACACGTTATATAAAGTGAATAATTACACTTCAAGTTTTTCAAAAAAGTAATGATTCTCAACACATACATGAAAAACAAAAATAGTGATCCGCTGATTACAGAAAATAGTCTAACGAATGAAAAGTTTTTACACTGCCAGGAAAAAGACATTTTAATGCACTCAGAATTCACCTATAAATTGTGGTGGTCAAATAAAGCTTCAATATTGTGTACCGTTTTTTACACCGAAGCAGCCGCGCAGGCAGGAGCCTAAATCCCAGGACACCTCGGCTGTTATGAGGATCCCAAGGAAATTTTAATAATCCGATTTCTGAACTGAAAGCTTCCTCTTGTAGGTTGTTCCACAATCTGGACACCCTCGGAACAAAGGAGAGGTCGTATTGGTTAGTTCTGGATGTACGAAATTCAAAGTCAGGCGGGTCTGCCAGGCAGGTATATCGCGCGGTGGTTTCACGGAGGAGAGCTCTGAGGAGCAAAGCTTGTTGGTGTAGCTGTATAACAGAGCTAGATCACCGACGGCCGGCCGGTGCGAAAGGGTCCCGAGACTGTCCGTTAAAGAAGAGTCATCGATCAGTCGGACAGCTCTCTTTTGGACAGCATCGAGCATGAGTAATGCAGTCGGGGCGGTAGCGCCAGAAATGTGTGAACAATACTGGACCTGGGCCTTATCCTTGCCTTGTGTAGAGTAAGAGGGTCATGCGGAGAAAAGTACTTCTTAGTCCTGAACAAATAGCCTAGCTTTTTCCCAGCAGATGCCACTATTGACGAGATGTGCTCGTGCCAGATCAAGTCCTCGGTGATCTGGACTCCGACCAACCGAAATGAACAGCTCTTTGGTAGAACTCTGCCAACCATCGAAACCGGATGAGCGCTAGGACGCTTTCTGTTCGTCAGGGTAAAGTACTGTGTCTTGGAAGCATTAAATTGTACAAGATTGTTGTGTCCCCAAGCAGTGATAACCTCCAGGTCTCTCGTCAGAGAGGAAGTCGTCGCTAGTCTTATTTTTTCCAGCTGAGAGGCAGATATCGATTTGTCGCTCTGAATTCCTACATGTGAAGTGCTGTCAAAAACAAAGCTGTGGATTTGGTTGATCCTACAGGAAAGGAGGTCATTGATATGTAAGAGGAACAGTCGCACCCAAGACAGATCACTGGGAAACACCCGTGTTGACGCTATGGGATGAAGAGAAGAACCCTCAAATTACTAGTACGACGGATATCTTGCACCCATCTCCAAAGCTTCTCTGGGAGGATTAGGATGGAATTTTCCATCTCACAGCGGATCGAACGCTTTCATGATATCAAAAGTAACCACATGAGCATCACCATAAGACTGGATGAGTTTACTTTACAATTGCGTGTCGCAAGAAGGTCCCCTATGGATCGCTGGTGCCGGAAATCATACTGTCGCTATGCAAGCCATGACGTTCAAGGTAGTCACCTTACTCATAACAGAAAGCAGAGCTATCGACCTGTGTAAGGGTCAGGCTTAGATAATTTTTTGGGGTGGGTTGGACGTGAGCAAATTTTCAGTTTTCTGGGAAGGTGCCAGATTCATAAGATAAGAAGCTTTGTTGATATCGACCAACAAGAGCCGACTTACGATCTTATATTTGAATGTTACTTTCCGCATAGTGTGAGGAACCATTTGAATCGACAGCACTTGGGCGTTGGGGGGGACGTTCATGGTGGAGTTGACAGCAAAGATCTTTGCAAGCCTTAGCCATTGCGCTGCAACATTACAAGCTTTGAAGAGGGCTGATTGATGTTCAGGAAGTCGATCTTGTCAGCGAGGTATTTAAATAGGTCATCCCAATTATGGTTCGAGGGAGAGCGATAAAGGCAGAAAATAAATTTGGAGTTGCCTGCTGCGGCCAAAAGTCACAACTCCCCCGTTCTTTCTCAGATTGGAGTGCAACTCGAGATTTGGGATGCTAAGATGGTTAATCGGTGCAGACTCCGCCAAGAAAAGCATGGCGGGACGATTGGATTGCAAGTTGTGATGAACAGTAAAAATGTTGCTGTTATTCCCGCAGATGTTCGTGAAACAAATTTTATATTCGATGTTGTGCCATCGAGTCCACCCTCGACCCACAATCCGAGAGTGGGGTGAAATTACGTCTGGAATTCTTAGGTCTCGAGGGATCCATCATCATTAATTTCTTTGTTAGGAAAGATGACCGACTGCTAGCGGGTGGTACCGCCTCGTTCGACTGGTCCTTGTCTACCATCTTTTTTGCGTGTTAGTGATGTTAAGTAGACCTAAAGTGGCCCGTTGGTGGACTTGTACTGTCACCCGGCAATCGGTACTGACGCGTGTGCAATCACTTGAACGGGAATAAGTTGTATACTGAATACAACAGCTTCCCGAACAAGCATTTGCCATGGCCCTACTCAGTATCAATCAACATCAACTTATAGCAAGCAGTGATGAGTTCTTATGTGGAAATGGCTATACACAGAGTGAAAATGAGGGGTAGAATATTTCTGGACAATTGGAGTTATCTTTTGCATGAGATAAATTAATTATATATTTGATGACAGATAGCCCAATGCTACCTAATTGCTTTGGAGGGCTGGTCGTTCTTGTTTAAGAACGGAATTCCCTACCCAGGCGGTGCAGGGTTATGCTAGTTTTGCGTAGTAAAATTCGGAATAATGATTTCGCGGAATCTCGGCACGTTACGGAACTTTGAGGCTATTGTAGAAACATACTATATAATGATGAGAAAAACTGTCTTCAGAAAGACAGATAATCAAAATATATTGTGATTGTAGATAAGACCACCTTTGTGATTGAAAGTAAAGAAGATTATATATATAATACATGTGGTTTTCTTGACCAGACAAGATTGGGGGATTATCGACATGTAAACTACAGAATAAGCTTCAGATGTTACATTAAAGATGGGATTGATTTGGAATCACACTGTTTCCACGTACATCATGTATTGATCAGGTTTGTACTTATTATCAATTTATTTATTTCTAACTACATATAAAGGCACTAACCATCAAAGTGTGCTTCTAAAATGAACACCCTTTGAATAAACATAATGACTTTTGTATGAAGTCCGGTATAACACAATAATAATTTATGAGATTTATTTTCATACATACCTACATATTTACGTAACTCTGTACATAGTTGAAATACCACAGTTCTACATGCGTGGATAGTACAATACCATTTAGTATCTACTAAATATAGCTACCGACCAACATAAAAATGGCAGGGCTACTCCATTGTCACTAAAAAGGTATATCATGATCCAGCCAAACGATTATACACTTAATTGCATAGCTCAAAGAAACTACAATTCTCTATGTCCGCAAATAACTCGAAGCATGATGATCCGTGGGTGGGAGCATTGTGATATCATCACACATTAGCCACATGCTCTGACGCGGGGAGTTTGCAAATACCAAACTTGCGACAATCTGCGACTTAAGAAGTGGTTTGGAAAATAGGAAACTCCCGTCATTCACGTCCACTGAAACTAACTTACTTTATCAATCTCAAGTCATCTCAACACTCGTGGGCTTTCCCTTCACCTTTCGTCTTCAACTATACCTTCACCCATATATATATATAATTTAAGATGACATAATTCTACAGTCAGAGGGATGCGCCCTATTTATTCATCATGCTGATGATGATGAGAACGAAGGCGGAAGCGTACGGAGGTGCACATGACTTCATACGATGACAATGTCACACAACTCAGTTTGAATAAGTAAATCCTCAAAAAAGCATAGACGCATAGACCTATTAGATCATGCATACGTCAAATATACATACAAACATCATTTGTCCGATGAAGGGCATTTTTCCAATTGATCGCGTTTAGTTTCAAAAATTGCACCATCGCTTCTCAGTCTAACACCGGCAGAGGTGATAAGAATTCAGCATGGCACAAGAAAGGTCGCCGTAAAGCTTCTCCTAATGAAAACGAATATCAGGAATAAATTTTTCTCGTTCTCTGTCGGACATCCCTAGTACAATACAGAACGCGCTCACAATAGAGAAAGTGATCCCCATTTCGAATAGCTCGCTTCAGCAATATGATCAAATCCCACTAATGAATGAAAAAACCAGCTTCTATATTCGCTAATTGTAATTGTTTTGATAACCTTCCATGCTTGTCTGGTCGAATCAAACTCCATATAAGTTAAAATTCCCTCTTTATTGTGGTCCCAACCAACAAATTCGAAAACATCACGAGTCAAGCCTATATGTTACCATTGCGCTGTTTGTCACCGAAATTGCGTAGTACCAAAGTCGCGGCATTGCATCACCTTCCGGTAGAAACATATACGTTCATTAGACTCGTGCCACTCTTGATGTACGAAGTACCACGTCCTGAAATCGTCTAACATCACAATTATCGCACTTTTAAAAATACGCATTTAATGACAGAATTGTCGAAAGATTGACTCGTGTCAATCGCACTGTGATCCTCACTACAGGTTATGAGAATCAAGAGACAAAAAAATTCTTTCTACCTAGTCTAAATTCGTTGGTCCCAACGAAAGGATTTTTTTTTGCAGAGACATAAACGGAGGTGTGTTATTCACTTAGATCCGATTCTACATAGGTCACCACTTTTAATATCGATTCTGTAAAATATTATTTGTTAAGAAATTCTGAAAATCATTGATATTCGTTTTTGTCAAAATTATGGATATAACTGGATGCTACAATTACATATTTCATTAAACAAATAAGAAAGCTTGGAAATTTGGTAAGAGGTTCTGCAAATCCATTTTTTGCTTGAAAACATGATTCTTCAGTTTGGCAGATGCAAAGTTTTGTCAAAAATATACTAAGTGACATATAAATCCGAACACCCAGTTTAAATGGTTTTATTTTAATAAAAGTTGGTGAATGTATATATTTATCTTACTGTAAATAACAAGTGAAAAAATGTTCAGCCTTATCAGTTGGACATTCCGGTTTTTATACTGCTTTTTTTTAATTCACTAACGCTCTAAAAATGAATATTTCAGCCGCAGTAAAGAATCAAAGTTGGCGGATTTTGGTTCTTGACATCCTTTACGATCGGTTACGATGCCTAGAGTACGGAAACCTGTACGATTTCGTCAACTTAGTGAGTTTGATAGGGGCCGTATAGTGGGACTTCGGGAAGCTGGACTTTCTTTTCGGGCAATTGCAGTTAGAGTGCAAAGAAGTGTGGTTAGGTGTTGTCAGACATGGCTTCGAGAAGGCCGTACGCAAAGAGCAAGGGGCACTGGACGCCGCCGTAGAACAACAGACCGTGAAGATCGCCGCCTAAGATTATTGGCCTTAAGGGACCGTTTCTCCACTACCAGGTCCATAGCAAATGAATGGTTATCAGAACACGGAAGACCTATTGTCATGCGAAGTGTTTACCGACGAATGAGAAGTTTTGGCTTGTTTTCATACCGGCCACACTGGGTCCTCCCTTTAACTCGAGAACACCGACGTAATCGCCTTGAGTGGTGCAGACAACGGTCACTCTGGGATCAGGAATGGAACAATATTGACTTTAGTGACGAGTCTCGATTTTGTTTAGGCATGCACGATGGTCGTGCCAGGGTTAGAAGGCGACGTGAAAGGAGGAATCCACAGTTTTTTGTTGAAAGACATGTTCATCACACTGTTGGAGTTATGGTTTGGGGTGCTATAGCTTATGGTTCCAGGTCACCTTTAATCTTCATCAGAGGTAACATGAACGCGCAGCGTTATATCCACGAATTTCTAGAACCCCATCTTTTACCCTATCTTGACACCCTGGCAGATCCAACTTTTCAACAAGATAATCAAGAGTCACAATAGACTTCTTTCAACATAATGATGTCACATTGTTACCATGGCCACCAAGATCTCCCGACTTATCCCCAATTGAGCACGTGTGGGATATGATGGGTAGGAGATTGCTCAATTTGCAACGTCCTCCCCAGACTCTAGAAGCACTTCGAGAGGAGTTGGTGGTTGCCTGGAATAAGATACCACAGGAGGACATTGACCACCTGATCAGAAGCATGCCTAGGCGCGTTGGAGAATGCGTAGCACATCAGGGTGCATCCACACATTATTAAAGGTCAAAGGGCTTTAAATCAGTGCAATCATTTTGAAATTTTTATCATTTACTTATTATGCTTCATTAAGTACTTATACAAAATTTTATTAAAATAAAACCATTTAAACTGGGTGTTCGGATTTATATGTCACTTAGTATATTAGAATTAACCACTCAATGTTCAGCTGCAATCATTGCATATAATAGAAAACGTGTATGGGTAGAATTCCTTTTGCTACGTTTCTTGTAACCTTTTACATATGAGTGTTATATAACTACGAATTAAATCTAAACAGGATGAGGATAGTTCATAAAATGGCAATTAAAGTCACAAAACAGCGCTCGCTTATATGCTCGTGGATTAAATGGATATTTATCAGATATCTTTTGCGCCACTAATGATGAGTATTATGTTTTGTAATTTCTAATAATGCGAATCACGGACACTAAATGTTTAGTGATATAGAGATACATACAGGAAAAACCAAATTTGTCTGACTTCAATTTGCCACGTTGCCAATATGTTATACCAGAAAATGCTAACGCATATTTTCAACATCATTTTAATTTAAGGAATTGGAGTAACATATTGGCATTGCGGCAGACTGCCGCGTCAGCGTTGCTAAGCAACGCGGTGATGAGCTTCACTATCCAGCCGGCTTTTATCTCTTTCTAACATATGTGTCTATATACACCACTCTCTCGTACACATGTTGTATGTGTACGAGAGAGTGTTCTATGTACATACGTTCGTTATCAAATTTTAAACTCACAATGGCACATGTTTAATAAGATTGAAATTTATGGAAACCTTCCGTCAGCATCAATAGTATCACATTTTGCTACTCACTTACCTTACATACTGTATCTAGATCCCAAGGTAGTATAGAAACAAGATCTATCACCTCGCAAGATATATTTAATTCATTCTTGGCCAATTCAGCGACCTCCTTCAGTACATGGACTTGAGTGCCCCAACCAATCAGTGTCACGTCAGAGCCTAAAACATGATTACTGAATTACACACAGTGACCTTAAAATGGGGAAGATTTCTGAGAGTCAGTGTAGAAAACCATTTGTGGTATGCACAGAGATTTTTATAGCAATGATTTTTCCTAAGGTTCTTGATTTTATACGCCAACTCTTTTAGAATGTTATGCTAAGTACTATAGCAGTCCATTTTGTCTCTCTTATTTAATGTTGCGGATGTTGAGTGGCATTGTTCTGCAGTAGCATCCTTAAATAAGATCTTCTCGTAGGTGACGAGTATAAAGCAACCGGAAGAATTGGTTACCATATTGGTATGATACTTAACCTTAAGGTTTAGCCCTGTTCATGTATACGTACCTTCTACTAAAACATCTGCTCTACCAATGGGCAGCTGATAGTCGTCCACTGGGACCTCTTCAACAGCTTTCCTATACAAAACTTTTGGTTCCAGTATTAAACATGGATCAGGGTCACGAACACAACTGAGTAGTAATCCTTTGGCTTTGATTGGACCTCTTGGTACCACTACCTGAAAACATTTGGATACTATAGGTCAAACCAAAACCAAGGGAACGTTGAACTATTTCATATCAGCGGGTTGTTCAGAATTTGCCATTCCTTTTCACTATACTTCGAAGTTGAGTTATTTATTTTAACAGTGAGTAGATCTGATCAAAAGAAATGTTTTTTTCCTTTAACATTTTTCTGGTAAAATTAAAGTATCAAAGTTATAGCCCTTTAGAAGTTTGAGTACCGCCCTGTCTCAATAATAATACTATGTGCTCGTGTTTGGCAACAACGGATATAATCCGCCTTATCGGTTCATCGCATCGGAAACAAAAAAGCGAAATAATTTGAAACGCTTATCACGATATTTTTACTTCAATTTTATTCAGTTGCATTCAGTCAATGTGTCAGTCGGTAACGCGTGAGTGAATAGTGGTGTTTTTTGCATGGCTCAAACGAAATAGAAAATGGCACATGTTTACGAAAATGCTGAACTTGTGGACATGATTCTTATTTACGGGGAGGAGTCTTTACAAAATTCTGCCGCGGCATCACGGATTTATGCGGATCGGTTTCCCAATCGAGTGCAACCAACCCCTCGTGCCTTTGTTAATGTAGTACAAAGGGCTAGTGAATCAGGTGACTTAGGACCTCACAGGGGAGGGCATGCCGGTGCTCCAAGACCGCACGATATCAAATACAGGTCCGCACTGAAATACTTGTCGGGAGGATACTTTATAAAACAAGGTAACATTTTTTTTTAATTTTTTTTATTTTTACATACATATTTTGGTTCATCTTCCTTCTACAATCATTATCTGAAAATTAATGACTCAACTTCAAAGTCACCCTGTATAACCCGGCGGAAAGATTAGTTAATTTCCCTTCCTCGGTTTATGGCAGCATAAAACATATACCGAATGGGTTTCTTTCTACTCAGTACGCGCAGTTGCCCCGTGCCGCATATCTTATCAAATATTTCTTTAATTTTTTTGGTATTATCCTTTTAGATATTAAATTACATGCATAGGATTTGACACCTTAGATTTCTAAAAATGAATAAAATAAATAAAAATGTATAAGACAATAAAAATAACAATCATGAGCAAACAAGAGAAGAAACATCATACTAGCATTTAGATATAAGGAATTCTTTCAACTTAACTTTAAATTCGATGATGCTGGAACATTCCTTAATGTTAGTAGCAAGCTTATTAAATATTTTAGGTCCCAGTATATCAGACGATTTTATGCCCATATTGCATTTGACAAGAGCCACATTCAAATCCCTCACATGCCTGACAATATAAAATTTATAAATTACAAGCTTATCTTCGTTATCAAACACATACACAAACAGTTCATTAATTTAGAAACGATAAGGGTAGAGTTGAAATTTTAAGTTGTCTAAAAATATATTGACAACAATGTAAGCTGTTAACTCCAGCATATACACCTAATTGATCTTTTTTTGGCTCAAAAATAGATGCTAGGCGTTCGGTGTCAGACCCCAGAAACACGAACAGTATCTAAGATCAGTATCATCAGTCGTTCCTACAATATTGTCGGACGCCTTTATGGCCTCCTTGATTCTGATACTATTTTCTCTCATTGAGAAAAGCTGGGGTATTTCTAGATTTCTACTGCTTCGTGTCGGCATCAGCGCTCTCGTATTGTAAGGCTATGTTTTCTTTTTGATTTGTAGGAGATTTCAGGCTGATATAACAGATGATATAAACTAAAAGCTTGAACAATATGATGCAAATAGATATTTGTAGCATAACCTCAAAACAGAGCACTGACACGGAGAGACAGAGAGAAAACTATGAAAATCAAGCAGGCCATAAAGGCGTCCTACAATTGTAGGATCGACTGGCGGTACGACCCTTAGCGTTGATTCAATTTAAGCATAATAAATAGTAACAAACGTACTCTTAGGTTTCTGATGAAAATTCAAGGTTGCATCAAGATACAATCTCAGAAACTTTATTTGTGTTTCTTCAAGTACTATCGGGCCATTTATATTAATGTTAGATTTTTCCGTTTTTTCTGAATGTTATGAAACCTCACAAGCGAGATTTTTTCTGCATTCGATATAACACAGAAGTATCATCCGTGTGGAGAGTGAATCTACTGTTTTAAATGATTGGTGCTTAATGAACGTAGTACTGGTCCCAAGATAGATCCTTGAAGTACACCTATAGTAATATCAATATTTTCAGATATTACGTGCGCGTCATGATTACTGTTGGAGCAATACAATGTACCATTTATGCATTATTTTCATACTTTTACAAGAATTCCATAAAAGTCTTATATTGCCGTTGACGTATTATTATCTATTTATCATTATTTAGAAACAAAAAGATTTTATCCATAAAGCAATATTCAAATAGGTTGTAAAACGTTAATGGTATGGTCACTGACCTATAATTAATTATTACTGAGGGATCCCCTTTTTTGTATATTGGAATCACCTTGCCAGTCTTTAACGTGCTTTTTATTTCTCCTGTACAAAAAGATAAATTTATGAGAAAAACAAATGGCTTTACTACATAAAATACCAATTTTTGCAATCAAATAATGATTAAAGGAATATAATAATGATCACGGATAAAGCCAGGAGCGGTTTTTCAATTTGCAGATTTTGAATCAACGATCCTTCCCCCGTTCTCCAATTTTCACTCACCGATACCCTCCCTCTACCCCCGAGACGGACATTTTCCTGGACAGTAGTTGTACGCGTAATTCTATTTTTATATTAACGAATTTTAAAAATAGTAGAGGTATATTAAAGGAACTGTCTCAGTCATGAAAATGAGCTGGATTGAGTTAATGGCTTTGGTAGGAAACAAGAAAACTCTTGAATAAATGATTTCAGGCATAAACATAAAGAGAAAACAAATCAAAGATCCTCGTACTGTCTTAGAAATGACCCACTGAAGTACTCGCCGTCGATGGGGGCATGCAAAATGTCACTTGACTTTGTCGTTTTAGCAATTATCGTGTATTACGCATTATAACTTGAACGGAAAGGAGTGTATTAACCTTCGTGGATTATGGCTAAAATACGCATCTACCTTTGAGAAAAAAACCATTATGAAAAATATCTGAGGTTTAGAGCTGCGTAGTGTCTCGGAAAATCCGGATTTGTTGGCAAATGACGATTTAGAAAAGCTTACGGGGAAGAGGAGTTGAATCTCTGGTCTTTATGGACCAGATGTCTTCGAGAAAGGTAAGCAAAGAAGCCCAACCTATATACAGGGTGGCGCAGCCATGTGTGGACGGAACATTACTCATAAACAAATACGTTTTGGGAAAATCTATTTATGGGATGTTATATACGACATTTGAGGGCACATTTATAAAATATTGGCCATTATACAGGGTGTCCCAATTTCGACCTACATATCAAAGTTGTGATTTTTCAAATGGAATGCCTCAAATTTTATTGCATATTTGGATAAGCCAATTCAAAAGAAGAAGATTGATTAAACATACTATGGGGTTTTGGTAATTAGCTACTAGACGTAAGGTGTTTTGTCTAGAAAAAACCCCCAGTTCGGCAACCCTTCAGTCCGCCATTTTGAAATTTGGAGTGCTGAATTTTGTATCAAAAAAAACTTACACACCACAGCCTTTATCCTATTTATTACTTTTTTGAATTTTAATTTTTCCTCATACAGGGTGGTCAAAAACGCAAATTGTAGTTTCTCTCAAAAATTTCAAATGCACCACCCTGTATATTTTGTACAAGTTTGGATTCAATTTTTTATAAGCTTTTTTTTGATACTAGACACATAAGGGTTTTTACGGCTATTTTTCGGTTATTAGCACGTCTTTTATTCTATCTGAATCAAACCTTATACCAAAAAAAAAGCTTATAAAGAATTGAATCCAAACTTCCACAAATATATAGGGTGATGCATTTGAAATTTTTTAGAGAAAGTACAATTCGAGTGTTTGACCACCCTGTATGAGCAAAAACGAAAATTTGAGGAAGTAACAGATAAGATAGACGCTGAGGTGCGTAAGTTTTCTTTTGATACAAATTTCAGCACTCCAAATTTCAAAATGGCGGATTTAGGGGTTGCCGAAATGGACGGTTTTTCTAGGCAGAACACCTTACATATCTGTAGCTAATCACCAAAACCCCACAGTATGTTACATCAATCTTTTTTTTTGAATTGGTTTATCCAAATATGCAATAAAATTCGAGTCATTCCATTTAAAAAATAACAACTTTGATATGTAGGTCAAAACTGGGACACCCTGTATAACTTCCAATAATTTAGAAATGTGCCCTCAAATGTCATGTATACCATGCCATGAATAGATTTACCCAAAATGTATTTGTTTATGAGTAATATTCCGTCCACACATGGATGGGCCACCCTGTATTTATGCCGTAACCGTTGGGATATTAATTTGTACTCCAGATTAACAATAATGATAAATTACACGCAGGATTTACCTTCAAGCCTGGAGTATGAGCAAAGTATGCCTCAGGACTTTGTGAATGGTACAGTCCTCCATGTCCTACAGCTCCACAAGGTGCACGGATTGTAAGTTTTCCACAGTCAAATTCTCCACCGCTCCTATATCTGTACTTGGCAGCTTCATTTACGATCTAAACCAAAAAGCTTTCATGTAGTGCTTAAATCTATACTGATATACTTAAATATATGCAACAAAGGTCTACCTAGCGCATTTGTGCACAGGATTTTCGTCGTGCGGCTGTCACTCGTTAATACTTAACATGCAATTGTCACTTTTCACTGCTCACGCCACCGACAAGGAAGTATTGTTAGCTAACGTAAAGTGGTTTAGCGGTGCAGCACTTTTATGCTCAGTAGCAGTAGTCATGAAAAAAGTTTGTCAGTTTGACAGCAGTTTTCACTTGGCTCTCAGATTTTATCGCGTGTTATTTAATGTTGCGAACTGTGAAAACTATTTCAAAAGCTTTGTAATCGAGGACATGAAATACTTTATTGCATGTAATATGACATGTACATTGCAAAAATGTCACTCATTTCCATTGGTCTACCTGCAGGTCTGTCTGTACGCTAATTCTTGGCACCACAATTTTTATTAGTACCATTTGGATGTCTCTAAAATCCTCACACAAGGTTGCTACTATGCCAAGGACGAAAAAGCTATGTAGTTTTTGAAAATCGGTTCAGCGGCGGCGGAGCTATGGGAAAGAAACAAAGAAAAATAGAAAACGTTCATTCTAAAAAAAATTGTAGAGTTGAAAATTGGCGGTGAGGGATTGTAGAGAGCAGGGGGCGTGAATGTTGCATCTCTAATATTAGTGATCCTTTACCTGCGGAGGGTCTGATCCGAGTTTAGCAACGTCGACGGTCGTCATGGAGGTCGTTAACTACGCGCGATGATGTAATGATACCGTAATGACACCAGGGCGTACGAAAGTTATCCAGTTGTTATGTATCATGCATAGAAAAATTGAATTGACATTTAAGTTATATTCATTCTACAACATACCAGCTGAAGGGGTTTCCATGACTGGCGAATATTAAATATACAAGACTGTACGGTAATTGTTTCAGATGCTATATATGTTGCATTTTTCAAAGTCTGTCATCCAGCAATGGTCGCTTAAATGATTTGCAACCGTCATTTTCAGTTGAGCAAATAAATTATCAAGAGAATATCGCTTAACTTATATTACTTTTGTCAACTGTTTCAAACTGTCAAAAATTCAATTCGTCAAGAATTGGTTGCCAAGGAGGTCGTATCTGGGGTTCAAGATTTGTCGCACGAAACTGTCGAAGCTTGTGACATATTCTCGCATGGCACAGTGGAATTGCGTTTCGTAATTCTTGTCATCGTTTATCACGGTGTTGTCGCATTTGTAAAGTTATTTGATTTTAAGGCGAGTATTAGAAAAAGGTGGTCAAGGAAAATGTAAGTATTTTCAAGCAAATGTTTCCACGTTCATCTACAAAAATATGAGAATTTGTCACAGCAGTTTCTCTATTTACTATATTTACTCTGAAAGGGTTAGTGCCTCATAGATACAGCGCCGTTTAAGAGACACTAATCTTTCCAAAGTACATATAGTAAATAAATAAACAGCTGTGACATATTCCCTTAGATGTCGCTACGGTGTCTCATTTTATCTCGGACGGCGAAATATAGCGGTAGGTAGAATACATTGATCAATCATTACAGATAAGTGTTAGCACATTGAATGCCTCCATTTTAGAAAGCGTTAGTCCGATTGAAGTGCAAGAAGCTGTCCTATCACTTAAAACCAAAAAAAGTCCTGGTGTAGATGGTATCAAAGCTGACCATTTAAAAATAATAGCCTATGACTTAGCCGAACCACTTTCTTACGTCATTAATTGGTGTTTCCAATCTGGAATTTGTCCTGATGCATTTAAAACAACTGTTATTACTCCTGTTTATAAAAGCGGTGACAGAATGGAAACATCAAATTATAGACCCATATCAGTACTATCGAATATAGCCAAAATTTTCGAAAAATTACTACAAAAAAGGATATTACAATTTTTGGACAAAAACAAAATTATATGTTCTGACCAATATGGATTTAGAAAAGGAAAATCTACTACAGATGCAATTTTGGCTGCAATGGATGAAATTAACTCTAATGTCAACAAAAAGATACCTACTATTGGTATCTTTGTTGATCTAAAAAATGCCTTTGATACGGTTAACCATGTCGAGCTTCTGAAAGTTATGGAAAGATTGGGATTTAGGGGAGCGTCACAAATCCTTTTAAAAAATTACCTTTCAAGTCGGGCACAGACTGTCAAAATCACTAACACTTACAGTAAAAACATGTACATCAAGTGTGGTGTGCCTCAAGGAACAGTACTAGGCCCACTATTATTTAGTCTCTACTTAAATGACTTATTCAAAATTAACAGTTCTGGAAAGATTATATGTTTTGCAGATGACCCTCGTATTATATGAAGCTGATGACTGGAGCACACTGAAGCAAATAGCTGAACAGGATTTTATAAGGATCATTGACTGGTTTGATACTAAAATTTTAACAGTTAACTTCAAAAAAATAAAATTTATTGCATTTACATCCTATTCAAAATTTTTACCTACCTTCGAACAAATTTGCGTTAATTATCATGGCCAAAAGACCAAAATCGATAGAGTTAACACTTTGAAATATCTTGGAATATTTATAGACTCACATCTAAGGTGGGATAACCATTTAAATATGTTATCAAAAAATTAGAAATGTTGCCTATAAACTCAAAATTCTTGCTAACATTCTTACAGAAAGTTATCCGCGAATCCTATACCATGCCTTAGTTGAAACCCATATAATATACGGCATCACAGCCTGGGGTGCCGCCTGCAAGACATATATTTCTGACCTGAATATAGCACAAAAACTGTTTTGAAAGCCATTTTCCATAAGCCAAGATTATATCCAACGAATAACTTATATCAAGAAACAGGGATACTTGATACAAGACAACTTTATTTCTAACAGGCCACCACCTTATACCATAAGTATTGTAATAAAAAGAAAAAATCCTATAAACACGAGCATAACACACGATTTCGAATAGGCTCATCTAATATCCAAAGACCACACAAAACATCATTCAAAAAATCATTTAAATTCTTAGCAGCTAAATTATATAATGTGGTACCAAACGAAATAAAAATACTTAATTTTGGAAAAAAATTTAGAAGAAAATTGAAAGACTGGGTTAGTAATGTGCAGCGAATGACTATACATAATTATATAGAAAACTAAAACTACAAAATTCCAATTACACTAATACCTTTTAGATTTAACAATAATTGTTATACACATATATGATTGATTGTTAGTTATTAAGATATAAACCACACACAGGCGATGCCTTCTGTGGTTTTTTCATATTTATTTGCCCATTTTTTGTATTTTGGCGAATAAATATCATTATTATTATTATTAGTATTATATTTAAACTAATTTTTTGATTGAATTATGTACATTTAAAACGATTTATTACAACTACTTTAGTTCTTTGGAATATCAACGTTTTTGAACATTTGTCGCTACTGCACCAGCTCATTTTCTGCCTGGTAGTTTCACTTTTTGTCAACAATCAAGACATTCCCATTAATGGATTTAGAAGGAAAACGTATGACGTGTATTTACTTTATATTTTCTTGTACAAAATGGCAGCTCTGATTGAAATTTTATCGGTGCCCAGGATATTTCCAATATATTGTTTACTTGAATAAGTAATGACTCCTTTGACGGCTGATAAATAAATAATGGATACCTAACCTGATCGAAGGCAGGAAAAATATAATCTGCAAATTGTATTTCTGCTATAGCCGTCTTTCCCATAACAGCAGCCCCAATGCCAAATCCAATGATACCCTGTTCACACAGTGGCGTGTTGAACACTCGTTGTTTTCCATACTTGTCTCGTAACCCCACCGTACAACGAAAAACGCCTCCAAACCCTACATCTTCACCAAATATCATGGATGTCTGGTCTTTGCCTAATACAGTGTCCAGAGCGTTGTTGATCGCTTGATACATGTTCATCTCCAGTCTGTCACCTACAGGAATATAAAATACACAATAAAGCTTGTCTTACAAAAGCATACTCAGTAACAAAGAAAATAGAACACTCAGTAAGACAAGTTTTGTTCAATGAAATTTCGGGTACAGTCGGTAATAAGAAAGAAGGGGTCGTGAGTAAATTCTGAGGGGAAGACATTTACGGTATTGCTAGATTTCGCTAATAATGTGTTTTGTCAGCTTGATGCCGTATACATTTGCGCGGCTGCTTTGGTGTAAAAAAAATCAGCTGATTTCATTGAAGATACTTCTGCCATATGTTTTGTGTCGTGTCCTTCAATTAGTAACTTATGCGAGACTTTTTATTGCACAAATCTCAATCAACTGGTCATTGGGTATTTTTTTATCGTGTTTTAGCATATTATGAGGTATTTTTATTTTGGCTCAAACTTGTTGAAAGTTCTTCAGTATAGTGAGTGCCATCGGAAAAGGTCCGAAACAAGGACAGGTTCTGGAGCTCAGTCCTATAGAGCGATGAATGATATAGCTAAGAATGTAGAATGAGACACACCATGGCCTTAGTTGAGATTAATTATTCCACAAAAACATTTTTACTTTGAAGCTTATCGATTTTTTATGATGTCATTACCGATAGAACATTTCCAAATTTATTTCTTCATCACATAATCTTATTATTTTTATGTGCTATCTAGTAAAATGATATGTAATTCCAAGTTACTTTTATCATTATTAGAAGTGTAGTAAGGTATCCGTAACCAAGATAGTTAATATTATAGTTATAGTTATGATAATTATTTCGATCATTTTAAAACAAGCTGAATCATAGGCTGGATCTTTTTTAAAGTGTACATTTATACTTATTGCATCTTTTGCCATTTTCCTTAGATTATTATACAATTTTATAGCTACAATTCAATTCTACTTATACAACTAACGTTAGTATTAGAAGAGTTGCATACTAGCTGTTCGCATTTTTTTCTAAATAAATAATATTTTAACCTAGGTCAAAACAGAAATGTACGTCGTATTCGTTGGTTGCCCATAGGACATTAGTCTTTGTATTATAACAAAATCTATCAGGTTTGATAAATTATTTATTACACCAGATAATGTTAAGAAACAAGAAAATGAGATACAGTGAGCAACCAAGATGGGTTGTCTTGAACCTAGACCGTATTATGAGGTACTTTAACGTGTCTGTCCAACCCTGTACCCAACCCCCCGCTAGACTTAAGATCAACATAAACACGTACCTTTGACTGGAACATCTTTATCCGGCGCATACACGAAATGATTTCTTTTGGAACTAATCACTTTCACTTCACTCCTCAGTAACTTACTCACACACCTACTGCACACTTTATTGATAGACATATTTTACTTTATTTGCTCTGATTACTCTATTTTTATAACTAAAAAAGGAGACCCGTATTGAAATAATGCAGTTGTGGTGGTATAATGCCACCAACTGTTGTCGCATACATGATATCACTGACCCATTGTTTACGAAATTATATATAATCTGTCATGACCTTACTGAACTCATTACACCACGTTTATCATATTCGTATAGTCAAACTATCCTTATCTGTTCCATTCAACAATAATAAGGGATTGTCGTAATCTTGGCGTAGTTTATCAATACGATAAGCAAAGATGCATTTTTCTTTTCTATCTTTCTTTGCTGTGGTCGATATTTTAGATAGATAAAATGGGTCAAGTAGGTTGACTATGCACTTCCCACGCAACTCCGTTTTCTGCTTGTAAATGATTATATATCAGCACAAGTTAAGCCTGGCTGTGAAATAAAGTTAGTTACGAACTTGTTTAAAAGTGAAGTTCAATGGATGAAGTCAGTAAACCGGCCCATAGACATTATTTCCCTGCCCTATCGGTAGAACAGTCCATCTGGCAACGTCGCCCTTCTACCATACCTGAACAGACGACTATCCGAGACCAGCGCCTGCTCCGGTGAATCTAGCGCGCAGAAGGAGATGCTATCAAAAACATGTATCTATCATTCTGAGTTTTAAGGGCAAATGTACGTGGAAATATATGATGCGCGTAATATGTCTAATAGGTGCGTAAAATTATCGGGTTTGGGTGCGTGTATATACACTAACATCAGAAAATTGAGATATACCCTTCCCCACCCCCTCCAACCCCAACCCCCAATCTTTACCCTACGAGCCCTGAAGCGTCAAAACATCAAGTTTGAGTGATTTATATGTTTTTTTTTTCGTTTTTTGTCCTTTTGTCTACCGCGACTAGGTTGAAAAACAGCAAACATTTTTTGTCCTGGCACAGAACTGCCCTTATGTGAAAATGTTATCCAAAAATGAGCGGTACTTTCCAAGTTATCGACAGTCCAAGGATTAGCGGATAGACCGACCGACAGGCCAACAGACAGATAGATTGACGAAAATGAGTGGCATGATTTTTACATGTCATATAACATCAAAAAAACAAAATCTCATTTTGAAGTAAAAGCATTGTGACGCTCGCCATGAAGGGAAATTATGCGCATCCTACAAATAATAGCGTCCAGTATATTTTCCACGTAATGCTGTCCTTGCCACACAATTCAGTCGTCAACTAGATTATGCTCGGTTTATTTTCAAGCCTAACGCCTCATGAAGTATGATTCAAATGGAATCGACCAAAGTCAACCTACTTGGGACACATTTGTAACAGTTTTAAGTTTTATTCTGTTCATAAAACGTGGAAGTCATATGTCGTAGTAGTAGTTGCTAAAGCGAATGTCGGACGAATTGGCTTCTCTTAGAAAAAAACTACCCACATGTGTATAACTTTAACAAAGGAATGAATCAAATTTCATCAAAAGAGGCTTGACGAGTATGTTATCTCACTTCTCCGGCTTTGCCTTAAAAAACTTTCCTTGCACATTGACTATATTTCTGTATCAATAGCAAATGTAGGAAAAATATGGGTGACTATAATGTCTAGCCAGATAAATAATATTAGGTACAACATTTGCAACATCCAACCACCGACCTTCAATTCCTGCAAAAACTTTCTGAAAATGAGTCTTTGAAGACTCAAAAGACGTTTGAACGTGCTTATATTTTTTATTATTGACTTAATAACTCTGAATCAAAACCTTTTTAAGGTGCAAGCGGTGTTTTTAAAGAGACCAAAGATTAGTGGACAGACAGACCGACACAAATAAGTAATATGTTTCTACCTGCAATCCAATCGTCTTGTCGTGCTTTTCTTGGCGGAGACAAAAATCTCAGAGTCTGCAACGATTAACCATCTTAACTTCCCAAACTACGAGGTGCACTCCAATCTGAGAAAGAACGGGGCAGTTGTGGCTTTTTTCCGCAGTAGTACTTCCTGCTCCAGAGATGTTTCTTTAGAATCAGACCGAAAGGACATTCTGTGGCTTCGCCTGAACTCCAAAACATCACCCAAATTTATTTGCTGCCTTTATCGCTCTCCCTCGGACCATAACTGGGATGACCTACTCGAATACCTCGCCGTCCAGATCGACCTCCTGAACATCAATCATCCCGCTTCAGAGGTAGTTCTTCTCGGTGATTTCAATGCCCATAATGAGCTTTGGTTGGGCTCAAACAAGACCGACGCAGCAGGTCGTGCAGTCGAAGCGTTCGCTCCTACCCAAGGGCTGACTCAGCTGGTGACGAGCCCTACTTTTTTCCCCCGCGTCTCGTCACACGCCAGTAGCTTGCTGGATCTCTTTCTGACCACGCATCCTGTCCCTTACAGCACTGCTGTCCTGTCCCCCCCTGGGTAACTCAGACCATGCTGTTGTGGAGGTTAGGTTTCGGTCAGAACCCGCTGTGGCAGCAGAAACTCGTACTCGACTGGGAGGGGCTCAGAGATTTCTCCTCTAGCTTTCCTTGAAAAGATGTCTGTTTCACTGACGCGGATGCGTCGGCTGTCTGTTCTTCGATAACCGAAGTTATCCACGTCGGAATGGAGGAATACATCCCTCACATAGTGAAAGTGCCTAGACCAGGGTCCAGCGGCTGGTTTAACAGATCGTGTGACGCTGCTCGCCAGCCAAAGATCAAGGCACACAAAACCTTCTTACAAAACCCCACTGTGGAGAACAGACCAGCCGACATTGAGTCCAGAAACAAATATAAAGCAGCGGTTCGCAATGCCAAAAACCAGCACGATATAAAAGTTAGGCACAGGGTAATGTCGCAGCGCAATGGCAGTCGGTCTTTCTGGACGCTGGCCAAGCAGATTGAAAAGAACTTCTCACACAGTAGCCTTCCACCACTTACGTGTCAGGATGGAACTATTGTATTCAACTCAAAGGCCAAGGCGGAAGTGCTAGCCAAGATCTTTGCTGCCAACTCCACCATGGACGTCCCCCCCCCCCAACGCCCAAGTGCCGTCAATTCAAAGGGTTCCCTACACTATGCGGGAGGTAACATTCAGGCATAAGACCGTAAGACGAGTACTCTTGTCTCTCGACATCAACAAAGCTTCTGGTCCGAACTTGATTCCTGCCATTGTACAGAAGAGGTGTGCACCGGAGCTTGCTCCAGTTCTTTCGTGTCTCTTTCAGATATCTTATTAATCCGGCCTATAGCTCTGCTTTCTGTTTTAGGTAAGGTGATGGAGAGGTGCATAAATCGAGAGCTTCTGGACTACCTCGAACGTCACGGCTTGATTAGCGACAGGCAGTATGGTTTCCGGCACCAACGATCCACAGGGGACCTCCTAGCTTACGTCACTCAATTGTGGAGTAAACTTATCCAGTCTTATGGTGAGGCTCATGTCGTTGCTCTTGACATCATGAACGCGTTCGATCAGCTGTGGCACGCTGCCCTCTTAAGCAAACTTCCATCCTATGGCCTCCCAGAAAAGCATTGCAGATGGGTGGCTCACTTTATCTCTGGCCGCAAGATATCCGACGGAATTGACGGGTTCTTCTCTTCATCCCACAACGTCAACGCGGGTGTTCCCCAGGGATCGGTCTTGGCTCCGACACTGTTTCTCTTACATATCAACGACTTCCTTTCCTGCACGATCAACAATCCCCATATTGTACTACCTCTAACCCCACAGCATTGTCGGCAACGATTGGTATGGAGTGGGGAGATACTTGAATGGAATATGGAATGAGATTGGATTCTTTTTGAGCACACATAATGGCCATGCAAGAGTAACGAGGAGGAATATTCATGGCAATTGCTTTACAAGCACATCTGCTTTCCTTTTTGGAAACATTGCAAGATCCACTTTTTCAGCAGGGCAATGCACGACCTCATGTCTCACGTGTTAGCTTAGACTTTTTGGAAGCGTCCGGGTCCGGAATAAATCTGCATCAGTGGCCTCCTCGATCTCCAGACCTTTCCCCCATCGAAGATGTATGGGAGATGATGGGAAGAAGGTTGCAAAATTCACCGCACTATCTACAAACATTAGAGGCCTATGAAACTAAATTCAGATGGCCTGGGATGCAATACACCAAGAAAACATCAATCATCTAATCCAATCAATGATGAGACGATTTAACGAATGTGTAAGACAGAAGAGCTTCAACAGATTAATAAGTTGGGATATATCAGCTATTTTGCGAAATTTCAAGTTGAAATTTGAATCACTTTCTATTTATCAGTAGACGTAAAAGTCTTTTTTTCTATATAACTTAGTATATATTCATACAACCATCGCAAAGCAGGATGGAGCTAAGTAATTCCGAACACAAATTATCAAGTAGTTAAACAATAGTTATTGCTTTATTTGATAATAATAATAATATGACTTTATTAGGCGGGACTCAGTTATTGACTGCTTTCGCGGAACCTTAATTGCTATCAGAATTTAGATTTAATAGATCTCTCCGAATTTAAGTATAGTCTGAAGATTCCACATACATTCCGACTTAATAGGACACCATAGATAAGAAAAAAGGAACCAGAATAATTTATATTTCCCGACAGCAGGCAAAATAGGTATTGAGACTGTTAATAGATTTGAACATTAAACTGAAAGAATGATATGCCTTTTAGACGCTTGATATTTGTTGGTATCGAGGTAGGAAAATATTTCTGAAAGAAGCAGGTGCTGTGTTTAGGAATTTGTAGCAGAAATGGACATCTTCTCCACCGGTCCTCTATACTTGCGGCAAATACTAGCCTATTTCATAAGTACTCAGGAATGCCTGAAATAACTATTATGTGAACAAATCGTAATGTATTTTTTTCTTCTGACATCACATTTGTTCCTAGAATATTTCCGGTGAACATGATGACGCCAGGATTACGTCATTATTCGGTCACTTTTGGCCAGAAACGGCACACTTGGGATAAATGGTGGAATAATTGAAAATGTTGAATCAATTGAATATTTAGGTATATACCTATATTGATAGTAAACTAAAGTTTAAGGATCACTATGAATAAATACATTATTTCAAAAATTGAAAAAAAACAAATTACTTTTATGGGACTTCTCATAGTCTTGGTACATATTCCAAAAAAATTGTTTATAATACAATTATTCTACGGCATTTACTATATTGTTCAACTATCATGTTCACTGTCAATAATTGGCATTTAATTTAATATTATTATAATTTAAAATTATTAAGCTGCATCCTCAAAATTACAGGCCTGCAAAATAAAGCTATGAGAATAATATTGAATAAAAATAAGTACAATTAAATAAACTCTATCTTAAAACAATTGCAGTGATTGAATATAAAAAATTTTACTTCAGATTTGGTTTTCATTTTTATATTTAAAATAAACAAATCATCTTTTGCCACAATAGGAAGTATAGATTTTCATTTACAAAATTGCAATCGTACTATCACTAGCAAATCAACATTTCAGAAAGAATTACTTGAATTTAATAAAATAAATAATGGATATAAAGTCTATTTGTAAAGATGTTTAATAGAAAATTCAAGGAATATTCCTTTTCTGTTCTATTATTAGAGATGCAAATTTTGTTTTTCCTAAATATTTGTATGTCATGTAATTATTTAGTTTTCAAAATAATGTAATTGTAGGAACCATGCTAAATAAATCTTAAGCAAACAAGCGAAAGGGCTAACAACTGGCTAACAGTTTTGCGTAAAAAATGGCAAATGCATCCCAATGAACAGCTTCTTCTCATATTTTTGCCTTTGCCATATGATTTATAACGGACATTTATTTTAGCAGATCTTTTTTCCAGATTTGGATAAACAAATTAATTTTGTATAAATTTATCTACTCCGCAAATTGGTAGTTTTCGAGATGTATGGAAGTTTCTCTTGGGATAAAAACCCAATAGTACCATACGTTTCGAAAATTATTAATTTGTGAAATTGTCAACCTCATACAAACTTGGCCTTATCTAGAATGCATACTACAATGCTATAAGAGGTGATTTCCATTTGGAGAAATGGACTTTTGGATTCCCTAACATCTAATTTTCATTATTTTGGCCACCCTGTAACTACTCCTTATACAAATTCGGAGTAAAATCTACTAAAGTAGTTCTCCTATTGTAATAAATATGTTACAAATCGTGTGGCAAAGGCAAAAGTACGAAAAAAAAGATGAAATTCATGTGGCTGCATTTGTTATGTTCACGCAAATTTTGAGATATCTCAAAAATGGTTAAACTTAAATATATAGTATACAATTCACTATTATTCCTTCTATTTTTTAGGTACAATCAGTCATTTATCCAAATGAAACTCCTTATGCCAGTCTTGTTGATCATCGCAGTTGTCGTCTGCCTGATCTCTGTGGTCTTCGCTGACAAGACAAATTTTGTTCTGGATTCTGCCAAGCAGATTGGATATACGGACATTGCAGAGACAAAAAGATTGCTTGAATTATGACTACTTCTTTTCTTTCATTATTGGCTCTTGTAGTATTAAGCATTCAATGTCATTCCATGGTTACATTTTTTTTGTTTTAGTATATTTTCATAATAAAACGCGCTGAACAATATTCTCGTGTTTTTTCTTTATCGAAACTGGGATTACGTAATAATAATAATAATAATAATAATAATAATAATAATAATAATAATTTATTTATTTTTTATTATTATTTATTATCAATTACAAATTGTGAACAAATTGATATGCCACAAAATATCCTTGTATGTGGATATCATGCTAACACAGCGTACATATAACATAGTAGTTATAATAAACTGATAGGACTAAAAAAATCTATATAATACAAACGTAATATGTATGCTAATTTTGGATCGTAGACTAGCAATGAAGAAAAGATATATGTTTTTTATAAATTACATCATGTTTATATCAATCTTCAAGGGCCACTCCAATAAATCTGTTTTTAGTAATGATATTCGGTTTTTTCTAACATATTTTGATAAGTTATGATATAATTTTGGACCTTAGTATATATAAAATGCAGCATTATTTTTGTTGTGTCGCCATATATAAATGGTCGAATGTTTGTTGTTATGAAATTCTAGTATTATACCAACAAAATTCTTACATCTAAAGGTTTTGATTCTATAAATATTTATTTGGAGGGAAGTAAAGGTTTGTTATGAATTGTTTTTGAGAATAAATTTTGTTTTATAAATTTAGATGTTTATTTTTCGTTGATCCCCAGATAATAATTCCATAGTTTATGTGGCATTCAACCAACGTTTGATATAAAAATTTTAATTGATTTCCAGTGAAAATTTGTCTATAATATCTGAATTTATCTAATATAAATCTAAGTTTCTTTGTAATGTATTGGATATGTTCATCCCAATAAAGATGGCAGTGTAAAACAATTCCGAGATATTGATGATTTAGTTTATGTGATGCAACAATGGATTAGGTGATTGTCAGATGTTTGTTGTTACCGCACAAACAAACGAAAGTAAAAGCCTGTTTGCTATGTGGTGTTGCTAGTCTATGGTGTTATTATGCTGCTATTTTTTGGCATCAGAGTTTATTAGTTTTTGATAAAAATGTATTTCATGCTCGTCACTGGAATCAGCTTTATCGGTTTTTCCATTGTCAAAAAATAACATGACTCAAATGATCAGTTTGTTTAAAAACTGCCTCCATTCGAGTATTTCGTAAGTATGTGAATGTGTAGCGGTTTTGTGTTTCTATTTCAAGTGGAGCTTTTTATTGTATTTCTTATACAAAGTGAATAAGTATTGAAATGTTTTTATTTGTAGAAACGTACCACGCGTTAGAAAAAAATGATGATTTCAGGAAATATCGATTTATTTCCCAAAATATTTTGAATTATAAAATGTTCTAGGTGCCGCTTTCTGATATATGGTAATGTAAAACTTGGTATCTCTTACCATTTCCAAGATCACAATGTATATTATTAAAAACATTATATTATGTACTGCTCAAATTATCATAAGCCTTTTTTCTAATTTTGACATAACGAACAACGAACACACTTATAAACTATATTCTTATTGTAAGGCATAAGACCAGAAGTTGGGTGCTCTTGTCAGTTGGGCTAGATTTCCGCTCTTGAACTGGAACATGTGGAGCGGGGGTTCAAATTCTTTCGCGTGTCTGCCTGATATCTTACGAATCGGGCACTTTAACAGAAAACTAGAATTTTGACCATTTCCAGACCGTCCCAAAAAATATCCAAGGCCGACCCTTACAACTACAGACCTATACTGCCGCGTAAACGCGTAAAAATCGAGGTCTTAGAACATTGAGTTCAGAACTCTAGATTTTTTTGAACTAAAGAAATAGTATTAGTACCACATGACAAAAGTGAATGAATATTGCAAAGTTACATGACTTGATATAGAGTCATTTAAATGTGATTTCGGATCATACTCCTTGCCGAGGCCTAAAATAAATGAAATTCCGCCTTTAATTGTTGTAAATCAAAAAGCAATAACATGTGATTTACTGCTTTTATACCTTGCAAAAACAAATTTACTGCAGTAGTGCAGAATGTTATTTTAATATAACTGGTTTATTTTGTACTTCACATAAATAGTACAAAAATAAATATTACCATTATGTAATAATTCAATTTAATAGTTATACAGGGTGGCCAAACACGTGACGTCATAAAAAAAAAATTAGATTCCCCACATCGAGAGGAACCCAAATCACCCCCATATATATGGTCCGATTTTGTTTAGTTTAGGAGTTATGATTTTTTTTTCGGATTTTTCGAGAATTTTTGAGTTCTGTGTTTATTTTTACCATAACTTCGTTAATAATTGTGATAAATGCCTGCTTTTTTCACGATTATGTAGCTAAGACCTAAGGCTTAACTATCATATAATCATTCAAGTCATGTAACTAATACTACTTTTTAATTTTTTTCAAAATCTTCGAACATAACAAAAAAGTAAAAAAGTGCAACAACTTTGAACGTTTATAAAAAATTGAAAAAACATGTTCTTACTATTCGTAAGTATCTTAAAAACTTCCTTACGGTATCAGCTATTTACCGTAAAAATTTCATCAACCTAGCTTTACTACATGCTACCGTAATTGTGGCTCAAATAGAACCGAACCCAAAATTGGATAACCCTCTGCTCAATAGAAATTGTTAGTTTCGGAAAAAAAAATTGCAAAAACCACAAAAACACGTTTGATTTTTACTGAACAGCAGATTATTATTCATTTATGTTATTTACAAGAGGTTTTCAAAATGTCTGCCTCTAACAGAAATGCACAGTGTACGTGTGAAATTTTGTTTTAAATCTCTAAATGCTTGTGTGTTGTTTTTCAACACATGTGTCGCTTCTTGAATTTTGTTCCTCAATGAATTTTCATTTGCACATTCTTGGGCGAATGTTATGTCTTTAAAATATCCCCAAACAAAAAAATCAATGGGGTTGAGGTCAGGGGAGCGTGGAGGCCATCGTATCGGTCCGTTTCGTCCGATCCATCTGTCTGGGAACCTTTCGTTTAAGTAGTTTCGCACGATCGTTGCGTTGTGGCATGGTGCACCATCATTCTGGAACACCATGTTCCGTCTGGCTTCCAGGCTTGAATCTTCCAGCAATAATGGTAGGCTATTTTCAAGGAAGCTTTTGTAGGCTACCGAATCCAACCTTGACGGCAGTTCAAATGGACCGATAAATTCCATATTGAATATTCCTGACCACATGTTCACACTAAAACGGTGTTGAAATGTCGACGGCCTTGACTGGTGGGGGTTTTCAACAGCCCAAGTATGTAAATTATGGATATTGAATATCCCTGTTCTTTCAAAACGTGACTCGTCAGTCCATAAAATTTTATCAAAAAAATCGGGATCCTCTCGTTGTCTTCGCAGCATTGTCTCGCAACCAACAGAGGACACGTCATCACCACCGACCAGTCACGTCATCTACGGCATAGCCGTTCTGGTATAAATAACCCCGAAAGGCTAAGTCACCTGCAGACGAAATAAGAGGCCATATCAGCCGAAACCTCGTGCTCTAAAAAATTGGATATTCCGGGACTCTGCTTTGCATACTGATTTGGACTTTGTTTGCTAAGAAGTTTGTGATGCATTATACGTTGCGTGAATATGCAGAAATGCATTATTATTATGGCGTTGCTCAAGGCAACGGCGCTTTAGCAGCTCAGCTGTACCGGGAACAACTTATACGCCGAGGCGGACCACAACCTGAGCATTACCCAGACCACCGTGTTTTTATTAACACACATAACACTTTCATGGCAGGCCGCATTCCAGGACGAGGAAGCAATGAAGGATATCCTACAGCTGATCCGGATCGCAGAGAAGTAGTACTTGAAGAAATTAGCCGGAATCCCTCAACGAGTACGAGATCTATGGCACAAAACCTTAGAATACCACGAACATCGATACGAAATATTCTTCATGAAGAAGGTTATCATGCCTATCATGTTCAAAGAGTTCAAGCGTTGATGCCTTCAGATTACCAGTTAAGAGTGGATTTCTGCGAGACAATGCTGCGAAGACAACGAGAGGATCCCGATTTTTTTGATAAAATTTTATGGACTGACGAGTCACGTTTTGAAAGAACAGGGATATTCAATATCCATAATTTACATACTTGGGCTGTTGAAAACCCCCACCAGTCAAGGCCGTCGACATTTCAACACCGTTTTAGTGTGAACATGTGGTCAGGAATATTCAATATGGAATTTATCGGTCCATTTGAACTGCCGTCAAGGTTGGATTCGGTAGCCTACAAAAGCTTCCTTGAAAATAGCCTACCATTATTGCTGGAAGATTCAAGCCTGGAAGCCAGACGGAACATGGTGTTCCAGAATGATGGTGCACCATGCCACAACGCAACGATCGTGCGAAACTACTTAAACGAAAGGTTCCCAGACAGATGGATCGGACGAAACGGACCGATACGATGGCCTCCACGCTCCCCTGACCTCAACCCCATTGATTTTTTTGTTTGGGGATATTTTAAAGACATAACATTCGCCCAAGAATGTGCAAATGAAAATTCATTGAGGAACAAAATTCAAGAAGCGACACATGTGTTGAAAAACAACACACAAGCATTTAGAGATTTAAAACAAAAGTTCACACGTACACTGTGCATTTCTGTTAGAGGCAGACATTTTGAAAACCTCTTGTAAATAACATAAATGAATAATAATCTGCTGTTCAGTAAAAATCAAACGTGTTTTTGTGGTTTTTGCAAATTTTTTTTCCGAAACTAACAATTTCTATTGAGCAGAGGGTTATCCAATTTTGGGTTCGGTTCTATTTGAGCCACAATTACGGTAGCATGTAGTAAAGCTAGGTTGATGAAATTTTTACGGTAAATAGCTGATACCGTAAGGAAGTTTTTAAGATACTTACGAATAGTAAGAACATGTTTTTTCAATTTTTTATAAACGTTCAAAGTTGTTGCACTTTTTTACTTTTTTGTTATGTTCGAAGATTTTGAAAAAAATTAAAAAGTAGTATTAGTTACATGACTTGAATGATTATGGCTGCTGCCCCATTAGTGCGTTGCGTTGCGCTGCGTCGTCGCAGCGTCAACGCTTGCGTCGTTTTCCATGTATTTTAGATGGTATGCCACATTAGAGCGCTGCGTCGTCGCTCGCGACGTTTCAACGGATTGCGCTGGGATGTCGGAGCTTCAGTGCGACGACGGACAGTTGTGACGGACAGTGTTGCACTGCCAGAGGAGTAAAGGAGACATACGAACACGATATTTTCGTATCTCAGCATGAGTGTGGAGGAGATTGATATAGATTTTCTCATCTCCTTGGTGCAAGAAAGGCCGATCATATGGGATAAAGGCCATGAACATTACAATGATAAATTTCGGAAAGCAAATGAATGGGTTTCAGTGTGTAAACATTTATATGCAGATTACGAAGAATTTGATGATACAAAAAAGAACAAAATTGGTGAGCTAAGTATATGTTATAGTTATAAGTTAATACGTATTAAATATTGATTTATATCTTCTTCAACTGCCATGGTAAAGTCCCCACGGAACTCATAAAATAATTAGCAAACTGATCTCTGATAAAATTTTCAGCTAAAGATTCTGCATCGATATGGGGTTGCAATTGTGGGAAGTTATTTATTGTCATCTTTTCTTGTTGCCGTAAACCATCGTGTTCTGTGACAAAATTGTGTAAAACGCAGCATGCTTTCACAATATCAGTAGTTAAATCATATGCTGTGTCAAGTGGTCTATGTAAAATACGCCATTTATTTACCATGATCCCAAAAGCACATTCTACATATCTACGAGCTCTGCTAAGGCGATAATTATAAACTCTTTGTTTCACATTGAGTTTTTGGCCGCCGTATGGACGCATAACATGATTACTCAAACTAAAAGCTTCATCACCGACGAGTACATATGGGATTGGTGGCTCGTTACCATGATCATTTACAAGTGGTTGAGGATCAGGCAATGGTAGTTCATTTCTCGTTAAAATCTGATATAGTTTCGAATTTCTAAAAATAGTCGAATCACTTTCCTTTCCATATGCACCCACGTCGACAAAAACAAATTTATAGTTGGAATCTACAACCGCCAG
This sequence comes from Acanthoscelides obtectus, assembly GCA_963669975.1. NCBI lineage: Eukaryota > Metazoa > Arthropoda > Insecta > Coleoptera > Chrysomelidae > Acanthoscelides > Acanthoscelides obtectus. The sequence goes on from CAVLJG010000003.1 coordinate 42,900,826, forward strand.
TAAAACAATTGAAAAAAAATGTTTATAATTATAAAACAGGGACCCACTCTTGACAGGTTTCATTAAACGTATATGCTTCCCATCAATTGCCCCAAAGCAATGAGGAAAGTTAGCTTTACGGTCAAAATCTGATGCAATATTTTGTAGTTTCTCTATGGTGATGTCTTCTATGTACTGTGGCCTGAGATATTTCCATATAGCTTGACAAACTGACGATATAGCTCTAGAGATTGTTGACCTTCCACGTTTAAATTTGAAACGCAAATCCTTCATCGAATTTCCGGTGCCCAAGTACCTGAAATAGAAACAAAAAAATTATCTTGCTTAGACATTATTTTCTTTCCTTGCAGGCAACGAGGTGGTAAAAAAATGGAGAAGTGTAAAAGACAACTTCACTCGATATGTAAAAAAATTAAAAGAAAATAATTCATCTGGATCAGCGGCGAAAAAAATAAAAAAATATCATTATTATAATCAGTTGCTTTTTTTAATGAAAGTTGCCCAAAATATAACTGATAGTAGCCTTGATAAAGAAACAGAACAAAACGAAAACACACCATCTCCACTTCCGACACAAGGAGTGCCATCGCTACCAGGCCCTTCTCGCTATGTGCCTGCAAATCGGAAGAGATCAAACCAAGCAATAGATGATTTCGAGGCGCAAGCGTTAGAGGCGTTGCAAGAAAAAGAAAACCGCCATTTGTCGTTTTTCAAAGGAATTCTGCCTTCTTTAGCTGATTTTACTGAATTACAAACATTAACATTTCAAAGTGGAGTGATCAAAATGATTACCGAAATGAGGTTTGGGGAACAGAGTCAATCAACAACATGGCAGTCACGCAGATTGCCAACTGGGCAGCAGTATATATCAACACCATCGGAGTCAAGTGGATATCAAACTGGATTACAGGTCCAACCGCTACCACCATCGCCATCGGGGTATCAAACAGCTGAATACTCATCGAACACTACATTTAGTAACTTTACCGATGATAGCCAGGAAGAAGAATATAACTTCGCTTTACTCTCTAATAATAATACTTAAGCTTATTTGTGCGAAAAATGCCTCTTAGTTAAAAGTAAAGCATAACTGATTTTCTGATTAATATGTTTTTTAATACTTACCTCAATGTAACACCAATCATTTCAATTGGTTCTATAGGTCTTCTGAACTTGGTATATTGCTTTTTCAAATGTGGTTCCAAGATTTTCACCAAATATTGAAAGCTAGCCACACTCATTCTAAAAAAATCGAAAAATTCTTCCTCTTCCGACAATAATTCATTATACTCCCGCATAAAAAACTGACCGTCACTATTTCTTAATGCAATCAAAGGAGATACCCACATTCTTTTATTATTTCTACGTTTCTTCCGGCGGTGGCGTAATAAAAGCAACAATAGAACACGTTTATTCCGATCCATTTTGGAAACTAACTGAGGTGCGTGGCATCGGTGGAGGTGCCAGCGTCGTCCTATTGCGCTGCGATGTCGTGCGTTGTCACAATGCAGATGGGGCATACAATGCGATGATCCGCTGCGACGACGCAACGCAACGCACTAATGGGGCAGCAGCCTATATGATAGTTAAGCCTTAGGTCTTAGCTACATAATCGTGAAAAAAGCAGGCATTTATCACAATTATTAACGAAGTTATGGTAAAAATAAACACAGAACTCAAAAATTCTCGAAAAATCCGAAAAAAAATCATAACTCCTAAACTAAACAAAATCGGACCATATATATGGGGGTGATTTGGGTTCCTCTCGATGTGGGGAATCTAATTTTTTTTTATGACGTCACGTGTTTGGCCACCCTGTATAATTACATTTAATAATTACATTAAAAGAAACAGTTATTTAAGATTAATACTTCCAATATACAGTACACCTTGACTAACCAGCAAGAAGCTTCCAAGCGCTCCTCCGGTTTCGATGGCTGGCCGAGTTCTACCAAAGAAGCTAGTCGAAGACCAGATCACCAAGGATTTGATCTGGCACGAACACGTCTCGTCATGGGCGGCAGCTTCTAGCCAAGAAGTACCTTCCTTCGCATTACCTCCTCATTTTTCCTCGACTATCACTCACATGTTTGGGGTGCTGCCACCCCGAGTACATTATCTAGATGATGGTTGTCCAACTGATCGATGACTATTCTCTAACGCACACCGACGAACCCGACTTCGACCTCCCATCCAAAGCTGGTCAAGGGATGTCGAGATTGTGGAACAATGTACCGCTTCGGTATAAAAAACAGCACAGTAAGACTGAGATTACAACTCAAGGAACGTGGTCAAGGACAGAGAGGTTCGACATTCTATCCCATTATTTTTTGGGCAAAACCGACATTTCTGATCCAAACAAACCTTCGGCTTCGGCTTGTACTGATTGTTCCCTTAAGCACGAAAAGTGTTTTCATACTTAATATAATTTTCCCGTGCTAAAAAAATTACTTATCTCCGCCATATTATGGAGAAGGTGATTAGGAGTGCCAGGTATGACAAATGACATAAATATATAAAAAGCTCTATTTTTATTGATACAAACAATACTATGAGTCAGTGTTACTACCTTCTGATACTTCAGCTACAGTCCCACCTTCAGTTTGCATTTGCCCCTTCAGCAAAGAGATCTAAGGATGAATAAGAAAATCAGAATTGAAAAACAAACCGATTGCAGACATGTATACAGTGTTACTGCTGATTCGCCATATTATACGTTTCAGGGCATGATAGCGCACCCAAAATACAATAAATTTCACCTAATACTTGTATCTTCGGAAAGCACTAGTGCTCGAGATTTTTAGTAAATCACCCCAAATTGGGCATTTGAACCTAAAGAATAAAAAAACTATACAAGAAACGTGTGCAAATTTAATTGATGATTGTAGTTTTGTACCTAAAATGGGCTAATAAAATCATAAAATATGCGAAGGTTTTACAAACAATAAACTAAGAGCTATTTCAAGAAATAAAATTGATTCCATTTTCAGTTTTCCTTAGAACAAAACTATGTTGAGCTCTAAAAATTTCGTAATAGTATTGAGCATTCCAAAACGTTATGAAACATCATTATGAGAGTGTCTAATTCTTAATAAACAGGCCAATGGATCGATTTAGATTCAAATAATAACTGGGCGTATCCACTTTTCACAAATTTTTATTCGGTGGCATTACCTTTTATGCTTTTGTAGAGCCACTGTACACCGGCAATATTGATATCGCGTATCCAGTCACCGAATTTTCTACGTATCTGCGACTATTAAAAAATTGCTCATCGGAAATAAAAGTGAGCAGTTCTCAAACTTCATAGAATTTGTCATGCTAGAGAAATTTATTTAGCGATATAAATAAAGTAAGCCAATTAAAAGCCCGTTTTAACGCGAAGGTGCAAAAATAAGGAGCTAGAAAGTGAACGCTTATTTTTATTAGCAATAGATGGGTTTAACTCGCTCACACACAGTCAAAATCAAAATTATCTTCTAAGGAATCTTGGAAAGCTATGGACTATCTCAATATCCGAACATTAATGGTCTGCAGTACGACCCAGATGAAGTTAACAACTTTTTCATTGATGGCGCTCCTTCCAGTGGTATATCATCTGGCGTTGATGCAAGCCAATATGTATCTGATCGTAATCTTAACAATAAATTTTCATTCCGTTTTGTGAGTACTGAAGAATTGAGCGCGTATTAATGTTAATAAAATCTAATTCATCTGGTACTGACAAGATTGACCTCAAGATGATTCAACTAGTGTTTTCTCATCTAAGTAACATAATTACTTATATTGTCAATTTTTGCCTTGCTAACAACACTTTCTCGTCCAGCTGGAAATACTCTAAGGTTATCCCTATCCCAAAGATTGGTAATCCAAAAGAATTTTCTCATTTTCGCCCTATAAGTATTCTACCTACCTTTTCGAAAATATTGGAAAAAATCGTAGCTTTCCAACTAAAAACATTTATTATATCTAATAATATACTTCCTACCACACAATCGGGCTTTCGCTCTATCCATAGTACTACAACCGCACTTGCAATCGTTACAGATGACTTATTCAGAGCATGTGACAATAAGATGTATGGTTGCTTGATTTTGCTCGATTTCAGTAAAGCTTTTGATAGAATAGATCATTCAATCTTATGTTCGAAACTTAAATCTCTGGGACTAAGCAATATGGCTGTAGATTTCTTTAATAGCTACCTGTAAGGCAGATCCCAGTGCACAGAATTTTATGGGCACATACCTCAGTTTCGTAGTATTACCAGAGCTATGCCACAGGGTAGTATTTTAGGACCTTTGTTGTTTTCACTGTATACGTCAGATTTGAAAAGTCAGTTGGAATTTTGCAGTACACATCAATATGCAGACGATACACAATTGTATTACTCTTTTAAACTCGATGATGCTTATGTTACCTGCATGCGTATCAATTCTGATCTTGAATATTTATCTAGATATGCAAGAGCCCACAGCTTCGTATTAAATGAAAATAAAACTGAATTGCTTATTTTTGGATCATAATTGGATTATAATTTTATTTTGAGGTCACTAATTATGATTGATTGTTCGATCATCTACTACTGTAATATAAACTCTTTGTAATTAAAAAATATTTTATACCTTTTAGTTCGGTTTGCTATAAAACCGTGTTTTTGTAGTTACTTTAAGTATAGCTGTTATTCTATTGTGTGTAGTATTCTTGCACATTTTATGATTGCATTAACATAAGCATTAACTAGGAAAATCACTTGAATCCTCACGCATTTCTCGCATAGTTGTTTTATTACCCAGACTCAATTGCCCAATTTCAAGCGATTGTTAAGAAATCACAGAAATCTAAAAATCTAGAACACCATTTATATTGGACCATACATGTACAGGGTCCGTCAGAAAGAACGCATGTTTTTCGAATGGATACTACATGGAGTGGGCTGGTCCCGTGTCGGTGGGGAAGGGCGTGTTGGGTAGTGGGAGAAGTGCCGTTCCAGTTGGCAAGATGGTTTGGAACGGTTTGCGTTCACTGTACGTCGACACTTTCAAAACAGCGAGTTCCACGTCGTGGCGCAATACCCGACCGCAACACCATTTTGAGATGGATGGAAGCAGTCAACACAACAGGTAATATGATGAAGAAAAAAACGCCATTGCGAAACCGTACTGTTAGAACCCGAAAACGTAGATAGAGTGAGAGTTGACACGCTGCAAAGCCCGAATCGTTCCGACCGTTTGCGTGCCAGTTCCATAGGGGTCCACGCGTTCTCTGTACGTTGCATCTTGAAGAAGGATTTAGTATTCCATCTTTACAAAATCCAAGTTTGTCAACAACTACTGCCAGGGGATTATGCACAAAGTGTTAATTTTGTACAGCTCATGATTGAACAATTGGAGAATAATGACATGACGTTGTTGATGAGTGATGAAGCACATTTTCATTTACATGGATACGTCAATAAACAAAATTGTCGATATTGGTCTCCTGTGAATCCGCAACATTTGCCGGAGCACTCCCTGCATACCCCGAAAGATACAGTTTGGTGTGCAGTAGGCCCAACGATGATTATTGGCCCTTATTTTTTTGAGGATGCTGGAGAAACAACTACTGTGAATTCAGAGCGTTACATCCATATGCTGAACAACATTTTTTTTCCGGAACTTCGACGTCCACGTGTCCGCCTCAGAATAGTGTGGTTCCAACGAGACGGGGCAACATCTCATACAGCTCGCACTTCGATGGAACTTCTTCGGCAAAAATTCCCAGGACGTCTCATTTCACGTCATGGGCATATTCCATGACCCACTTGCTTCCAGCAAGCCTCGGACCCTCGTCGATTTGAAGGAGGAAATAAGAAGAGAAGTAACCCAAATTCCTACACGGATGCTGGCTGACGCAATGGGCTCATTTCGGGAGAGGCTTGATTCCTGCATTTCGGTTTAAGGGCGCCATATGGCCGACATAGTTTTTAGAATGTAAATTTTGTTTTACTCAAAAAAATGGCATGTATTTCTGGGTATTTTGATATAATAAAGTATTTTTTCCCATACTTATTTTGACTGTACTACTCGTACTAATTCAAAAAACACGCGTTCTTTCTGACTGACCCTATATAAAGATATAATCTACCAAAAGAGAGGACGCGTATATAAAATGAAGATAGGTACTGACAGAAACCCAACAAAAAACATGTTATATTTCATACCTAGAAGTAGGGAATTATTAAAATATGAGGGAGGACAGAATGATTGTGATAGTAAGACGGATTTCAGCATACCTATCGATACCTTCGCGCATCAGTTGATCTACGCCACCGTGATAACTCAAACTCGCTCAGCTGTGCGCTGCTAGAATGCATCCGCACATCCCTGGCCTGTTCACATTCGGACAAGCGGCAGCTAAGCGGTTTAATCGCGGCTGACAGATATATTCTGGTAGCACGTAGCTGAGGGAGTTTTAGTGCTTTCTGCGACGCAGACCGTCTGTTACGTAGGGGTATCCTTATGAACTTTAAATAGGGTTACGCCTAATACGTGTGACTGACCATCCTTTTCTAAAAAATTAAAAGCTAGGACTGCTTCAAGTTTTAGTAAACAATATATATATTGCATAGCCCCGAAATACGTAACACCTTCTGGTTTATCTTTAGGCCTACCTCCTCCAGGAGCATTTTCTCTTTGGTCGCAGCTCTATGTAGCAGTACTTTGACTTTGTCCAACAAAGTAGTCTTGCTTTGCAACTGCTCCTTTACCTTACTTAGCTCATCGTATAACGCAGCTACCTTATCGCTCTCTGACTTTGTACAAAAGCTAACACTTTTAGACGATTTGACATGTAAGAGATCTTGCTCCAATCTGCAGATTTTCTCTGCATATTGACCACACTGATCTTTCAACTTATCATTTTCTCTCTTTAGCTTACCTGCTGATGCCTAAAAATGGAGTAGATGAACCTAACTACTTTTTGGGGATGCTTAAGTATAAGCTTCTAATGATTAGTCTAATCATATTTGGAAATTTCCCCGAAATAGTTGTAGAGTCTGGTTTGATTGGTGCAACTTGATCAAGGGGGTATTTAAAACGTCGACGCATAAAATGGGTACACCAATTTTTGTGGGAAATTTTTTTATTTGGCAACAAAGAATGAGAACATGTTTTTGGGATTCAATCGAAAGTGTTGACAGGAAAAAGAAAAAAACTTTTTATAGAACATTTTTAGGTATTTATGAGACCCACAAAATGAGACCACACGTAACAAGATCCGACTAACATCAAAAACGTTATGGCCGAAAAACGAGGCAAAACGCAACTACTTGAAATTCTTCAAATCCATATTGGATTATATTGGTCACGTGGTTTTTTGATTGTTTATCCCAAAACACCTATTTTCTGGCCATCACTACTAGTTTATTGAGCAATACACAGGGTTCGTTCAAAGAGCACTTAATAGCAAAATACACGTGTTTACCTTGGCGATATGAATCACAAACCATTCCGAAAAATAATTTCTATAAAAGGGAAAAAAGTACTAGATTTAGCTGAAATCTAGTATTTTTCCCGTGTATAATAAACAATTTTTTGTCTGTGACGGGAAAAACGACGATTTAATATTAAGAAGTTATATAATTACAATATTTTAGTCAGAAAGTTATCGATGTGAAATTTTAGTTTTCAAATTAGTCTGTACTTATATCGACAATTAGACCTGCGTTGCTAAGGAAACTTTTAAAGTAACAAAATAGCTGTCAATTTAATTTTGTGGTTTGATTCAGAAGTTATTTTTAATACTATAAAGTAAAAAATGCCTGAGTTTTCTTTGACTCCATCGGAATTAGTAGAAGTAGCCAAAGTAGCGTCAGAAAAATTACTGCCAGCTAAATCGCGGATTTCGACTGTCTTACCGAATAGTTTAAGGAACGTGTCATTCATGCAATGTACATTTATTAAATAGTACTTTTGATATAAAGGAAATGTAACTTATGTAACTTTATTGTATAATGAAATATTCTAAAATTGAATGTCTTGCAGCAATCAAACCAGACTTTTCAATTATTTCGCAAGGGGTATTTTCGTCTAATATGATTAGACTAGAGATATTCACGTATTTTGTAATAAGGTAGCTAAAAAGGATAAAACGAATGCCAATTTTTGTTAAGCATTCAAAAACGAATCTCTACTGCCGATATTCGCTAATGCTAATGAAAACATTCAGTTTTTCTTCTCTATACACCATATCAAATATCAAAATCTACTTGAAGGAGAAAACAACGTAAGCCCTTTTTTGAAGTTCATTATTCCTCTAGTTCAGCTTGATTATCAAATTCTTGTTTAAAAAAACATTTCCACAAAGAGTTTTCTAATAGCCAACTCTAGGAGTGAGCGCGCATAGAGCTAGGAGGAAAATGGAGACGTGGGTTGCAAGACAACACTCTCAGAAATGGAGATGTATCTCCAGACATCTCCGCCAGGCACGGGAACTCATTGAAGGGCCCAGTGCTAAGGATGGGCGTTTCTGCTTATCTCTGGATAGAGCCAAACTAAGGTTGCTGGTGGGACTACTGTCTGGCCATAACACGTTAAGGCGCCACCTGCATGTGATGGGGGTGTATCTGTGAAGCTCTGAGCTACTATAGGCAGACTATACTGGGGTCCAGTACTTTGGACCCTCAGGACCTAAACGAGCTTGGACTCAAGGCGATTTTCATCTTCGCTAAAAGGGAGAGGCTTGCGATCTAAGGAATGTAGAGGTGCATAAGGGCCCACTTAAGCGGCCTATGCACTGGCTCCTTATGGTGGCCGGAATGCCTCTAATTTCAAGATTCATTCATTCATTCAAGGTCGCTGAAAAGGTGATTTATCGTCACCTTGAGAATTTCTCGTCAGATCACCATGTGATTCCTGACGTGCAATTTCGCTTTCGGTCTGAGCATAGTACGGAGCTACAGGCAGTTAGACTGGTGGAGCATGTAACCAGGGGGTTCACCCTGAACAAAAGTGTTGTTTCATATCTATCAAAGGCATTTGACAAGGTGTGGCACATGGGCCTCTTGTATAAGCTCATCCAAAACGGTTTTCCATTTTGGCTTCTAAAACTGTTGAAATCTTGTCTAGAAGGAAGGAAGTTTCTAATCAAAATTAACAATGTGTTGTCAACAACACGGTCCGTTAGAGCCGGTGTTCCTCAAGGTTCGGTCTTAGGACCAATCCTTTATTCACTTTATATACATGACGTCCCTTGCCCCAGCAACTGTGAAGTCTATCTCTATGCTGATGACACTGCACTGCTAGCTCAGTCTTGTTCTGGTAACCTGATTCACGACAGGGTGCAGAGTGCGGTGGAGGAAGTATTGGAGTGGGCGGATCGGTGGTTGATCAAAATTAATACTTCGAAAAGGCAGGCAATCTATTGTACTAAAAAACGTCGCGGTGCCCCCTCAGAGATATCAGTGAAAGGAACTCGTATACCATGGGAACAATCTGTCAGGTACCTTGGACTCATCAGTGACAAGAGGTTGGCCTGGCAGAAACATACTGATATTTTGAAAACAAAATTTCAAATTACCTTTGTCGTGCAGAAATTCAAAATTAAGTTTGAACAACAAGATTTGGTTATATAAAATGGTTATAAGACCCGCAATCACCTATGCATGCGCGGCTTGGTGTTTTCTTGCCAAGACGCACATGCAGAGACTGCAAATTCTGCAAAACAGAATCCTATGCACAATCACTAACGCCCTTTGGTACGTGTTAAATGAGACCATTCACAGAGATCTTGATATCCCATATCTTAGGGATTATGTAAAACAACAGGCGCAGCGGCGTTATAAGCAAGCCGAATCCCACAACAACCCTCTGTTGCGTGATTCAGTAGACTACACAGTCGAGCAAGTTCGCAAACATTCCAGGCCGCGCCTCGCACTGTGATCAAAATTAAATTGTGAATTCAGACCAGCCAAAAATATTTCAGTATACAAAACCGATCAAAATTATTTTTTGGAGTATCCAAGCAATACTGCTTAAGCTATTTCAAATGATTTTGCTTCTTTTCTTTGATCTATTTCTTCCTTCCTTTCTTTCCTTCTTTCCCTTTTCCCCTTAAACATGTTTGGTATCTGGGTTGTCAGACCTGACAGACTAACAGACCGACGAGACTTTTAACTAAGAGCAAAGGTCCACCGGACGAACAATGACGAATAGTATGTAGCTCGATGAGAGAATGTCATCTTTCAGGTTATGTTCTGATCAAGTGGGCCAGACGTCACTAATTTGACAGTCTCACTCCTGTTTGGAGTGACTCACTTCACTAACAAAATAAACGAAACCTATGCTTTCTAATGAGAAATATCTGATTACCAAGGGAAAATATACATGGTGTTCATTTGAAAACTACCCACCACGGATTTATTGAAAACCACTGATTAAAAGAAACAACGCCGAGACACGACAAATGACTTGTCAAGGGGGACAACTCTTTAACCAAAAACTACTTCACTTCCTTTCACCCTCGGTCCCCCAGGGCCATTCCCTTAAAAATTTTAAATGACAAGGGTCTGATTTTTTAAAATCACTCGAGAAAATAAGAAAAATATTTATTTATCTTAATTTGTTTAGATAGAAAACAAAAACACTCGTAAATATAACTTTTTATTTCAATAAGTGTTCAAAACGTTGCCCGTTGGGGTTTCCCAAATCTACAATTCGTTTATAATTTAAAACGGAAACTACCAACATAAACAGCAATTCGGAAGATTAGACGTGGTAACAACCAAATAACAACACGGATATTTTTTTCTACATTCTTTTCATCAACACATATCCTGGGCAAACTGTATTTACTGTTAGACCTGTTTAGTTTTTTGTTGCTCAGGGAAAACATAATTTAATTTGCTGTCAGTTACCTTTGTCACAATCTTGGGATAGTCAGAATTAATTTATTGATTCAGATTTTACTTCCAAAATGGTTTACACACTAGCCGAAAGAGTGGAAATTATGGTGCCCAAAATCAATGTACTCGGCAAACTGCCGTCACGATTAACGCCAGACATCCGGGAAGATAACTTCGCATAGGTATGTTATGGACCTTGTTACTAAATTTACTCAAACCGGATCTGTTGCAAATAAAAAACGTGATCATCGGAGGGTTTTGGATGAAGCCGCTCAAGTTGAAGTTTTTGGTCACACACAGTTACTGAGTTACTAAACGCCATAAATTTCATCCGTTCAAAATGAAAATATTCCAAGAGTTAACCGGGGATGATTTCGATAGGCGAGCTGAGTTTTGTGAACAAATGACTGCAGCGACTAATGGTAATATCATTCATGTAAAGAATATCTGCTTCAGTGATGAATGCACGTTTTATCTAAATGGATTTGTTAATAAGCATAACTGCAGGTATTGGAGCAACGAAAACCCTAATGCTTTTTTAGAAAGGCATACCCAGTACCCCCAAAAATTAATGTATGGGTAAGCATTTTAGGAAACAGAGTGATAGGGCCATTGTTGAATAATGGAAATTTGAATGTAGGAATTTATTTGGATATGTTGTTATCACTGAAACGATTGAAAACCAAACCGAAGAGGAAGTAAACTCTATTCTTGATGAGGCTGAAATATATTTCCAGCAGGACGACGCTCCTCCTCACTATGCTCTTCTGGTTCGGCAATGGCTAGACAACTAGTATCCAGATAAATTGATAGGGCGAAGAGGGCCTATAGAATGGCCTGCTAGATCTCCTGATTTGACGCCATTAGATTTTTTTCTACGGGGTATAATTTGAAATATATTGTATTTACTCCCCAACCTGAAAGTTTGGATGAGCTTCGTCAACGAATCATCGAAAGCCGCCATGATATCCCACAACATGTTTTTGAAAATTTCCGTCAGGAATTTGAACATTGCGTATATTTAACAACACTTATTGCAATAAAAAGCGATATTTTCGTGTGTTTTTGTTTTCTGTCTGAACAAATTAAGGTAAATAAACATTTTTCTAATTTTCTTGAAAACGAATGGACCGATTTCAAAAAGGCAAACGACAAAATAAAGGACTTCGAAATACCTTTCAAACAAGCTACTACTTGATACCCCTTGTCATCTAAATTTTTTAAGGGGATGACCCTGGGGGGCAGAGGGTGAAAGGTGGTGAAGTAGTTTTTGGTTGAAAAGTTGTCCCCCTTGACAAATCTTTTGTCGTGTCTCGGAGCTTTTTCTCTTGACCAGTGGTTTTCGATAAATCCGTCGAGGGAGGTTTTCAAATATATTAAGAATAATGTTTTTGTTTGTCTCTTACATGATTGTCTAGCAAAAAAAAATAAGCTGATATTTCTTCTTTTGATGCTATCTTCATGTTCACTTATTCTGATGTTCGCATTAGCAAAATTATCGCTTCAATTTCGCGAATGCCTCTATAAAGGATGATGATATTCGCGAATAACAGTGTTACACTCGTTATAAGAGTGGTACCCAACAAAGTGTTGCCGCATTTACAAGTTCTGTGATGCTCCAATATACTTTAAATACGTACCACTCGATCAGACAAAGGGCGTTTTCCGTTCATAAGTCGTTTGTTTTCTGCTTGAAGTTTCTCTACAACTTTTTTTAACATAAATACTGTTCTTTCTAGCTCTGAATTTTTTTTAATCTCATCCCTTGTAGGTATCACTTGAGTCGTCGGTTGTGCATGTTTCTCAGAATTCTCAGATTGCAAAGCATTGACGTAGCTAAAACGAGATTGTTTTTGAAAATATTTATCCCAACTGTCGAACAAATGAGGACAGTGCATATTTATTTGAGTTTCGTTAAGATCTTTAGAATCTTAAATTAGTGAATCATCACCTCTGCAAATGTTCTATCTGTTGGCGCAAGTAAGGTACTTCTTTAGATGCCTTTTCTAAGTCTAACTGTAAATCCAAGTTCTCAGCTTCTAGCCTTAGATTCGTCTTCTGAATATTAGAATTCGATATTTGCAGACGTTCCAATTCTGCTCTGATTTCCGAAGGCCCCTGAAAATGTAAAAGTGTCAGGACCACTTAACTGAATAGTGTATGATTTGTATAAATTTAAAAAATCTGTTTGGAAAATAGCAGCAGCTAACGACGCCTTTAGATTTTTGTTACCCACTTTCTATAGTCTTGTTTAAGATACTAAAATATTAAGTCACTTTATAACTTTACAGGGCTAGGAAACTGTTGCAAGGAATTCTAAAATTTGCAGCAGCCCTGAAATTCTGCAATACGTTGTTTCATGCTTAACAAAATTAGACATAACCAGTAATGAGATATTGCTACACCGCCAATTCCAAGCGTATCTGTGTCTCTCACACACACACAGGTGAAAGTTTGATTGAAAGGATTAGGTATTATACATTATACAAGAATAAATAATAGTCATATTTTTCCAAAACAGCAGTCTGATTAAATACAAGAATTCTATGGTGCTACTAAAAATCAGGAACTATTCTAGCAATATTCCGCCAAAATATGCATATGTTCCTGAACTATCACAACCAAAACAGAATTACCTCCGTAACATTCTGAGTATCCAGGTCAGTTAACATCATCAAGTCTTTTACCGGAGAGCATTATAACTGTTATTTCCTAGTTGGCGTTTATACAGCCGAACATTACAGCAACGAACGTGGTGTGACAGTAGTGAATAGGAAGAACAAACATAGTTATTTCCTATTATAATGGTAGCTTGATGTGTTCGTACAACTAGTGTTTTGTGATTATAGTGTAGCCACTTAACAAGCCATCCGAGGATAAGACTGACACTCTGTACGACATTTTACGAGATTTGTTACGTAAGTAGGTGTGTACAGTTGAAATTTGAAGCCCAAAATTTCCCTCATGTAGTACTTACTGAAAGGTTTTTTATGAAATCTACGGAGCCAATGCAAAAGTTTCAAAGTTTTTAATATACAGGGTGATTCACATGTCGTGACCGAAATTAAAACACAGGACCGCATTTCAGGGGGGTGTTCTATGTATCATTTTTCCTCAAGGGCTTCATTGAAAGGATACAGGGTGTTGAAGCTTAAAAATAAAAAACTATTTTTTTATATCTTCAAAACGGTCAACTGGACTGAACTAAAATTTGGTATGTGGATTTACTTAAGCATTGTCCAGATTCAAAAGTCTTTACCTGAAATTAACGTGCACCAGTGGCGGAGATACAGGGGATTAGAGATATTATTTTTTCAAATATAAATAGTACGTCACTATATTTTTTTCGAAACGCGCCGTTTTTCGAATTTTTCCTTCAGTTTGCTCAAAATAGTTATTCTAGTGTTTTTTTCCGAGAATGCACCGTTTTCGTAAAAATAAAAATAAAACAAATTAGATCATTCATGAAGATCTCAGATACAATTAGCTTCAAAATAAAATAGGAGACCTTGTTACCAACATGACATTTCTTGGGAGATAGTTTGTCAAAGTTATGTGTTATATGGTTGTCATCGTTACTACTACCATTTTTTTCGGCAATATGGAAATGCTAAACTTCTCGGGGTTGGAGGCCATGGTGTCTGGCATACTGTTCAAGAGCAACTGGAAGTGATTAATTTGGTGACCGGATGATCCTAGTTTCCTAGTGCAGGTAATAGGCGGATTGTAGCCCAGTTACTATGTTCACAATGTCTTACGTGGAGAATTTTAAATCGGGAAGTTTTACATTCTTACCATCGGCAAAATGTGCAATGTTCGCAAATGCATAATTAAAATGTAGATTTTATGGATTTAGTTTTGTGGCCAAATGAATCGCTTTTTACGAGGAGTGGAACCAGTAGTTCTCATAATGAAGACATTTTTTCCTTAGAAAATCCCCTTCTGTAAGAATCCAATACAGATTTTATAGAAACATCTGGTGTGGCATTTTCTGTGGAAACTGATTATGCACGTATTGCCACAACATTTAAATGCAAACTAATACTTAGCTTTTCTAGAGAATTACATAGAGAATGTGTTAGATGATGTTCCGTTAGCAACAAGAGTACGAATGTGGTATCAGCACGACGGTGTCCCACCGCATGTTCGTCGTGACATAACCGCATGGTTAAATAATCCTTTGGATTTCTTTTTGTCGGGTGCTTTTAAACAACTAGTGTATGCTGAACAAATTAATACTGTTGATGGGATATCTACAAGAAAGAATGGATAATGCGTTTCATCAAATTGAAACCTCAACAAATTTTGCGGAAATACGTTTTTCTTTATTAAAAAGATGCAGCACTTGTATCAGTCAGAATGGTGGTATTTTGAACAATTATTGAAATCAAGCCTTGATTGTCTAATTTGTCTTTTTTATATTTACGAAAACAATGCATCTAGGAAAAAAGTACAAGAGTAATTATTTTTAGAAAATTGAGGGTAAAATTCGAAAAATTGCGCGTTTCGAATCAAATAGTGGCGTACTATTTTTATTTGGAAAAATAATGCCACTAATCCCCTATATCTCCCCCACTGGTGCACGTTAATTTTGAGTAAAGGCTTTTGGATGTGGACAATACTTAGGTAAATCCACATACCAAATTTTAGATCATTCCAATTGACGGTTTTGAGGATATTAAATTTTTTTTTATTTTTAAACTTATCGTATCCTTTCAATGAAGCCCTCAAGGAAAAATGTTATATAATGGGTGATTTTTTTACTAGTATCTTTTTGGCAACACTGCTTTTGACAGATGACGCGTGAATTGTGTCTTGTGTCATTCTCAAAATCGTTCAGTTTGGTCTATAATTTAACAATGAATCGACTTACGAACGAACAACGCTTGCAAATTATTGAATTTTACTATCAAAATTCATTCTCGTTAAGACAGTGCATCGAGCACTGCTTCCAATTTATGGGCAATTTGGTCGGCCTACTGAGGGAGCTATTCGGAAGCTTGTGACTAAATTTCGAACCCAGTTTACATTATTGGACATTAAACCACCAACACGCAGACGTAGAATGAGGACTGAAGAAAATATTGCGGCTGTATCCGCCAGTATTATTGATGACCGTGAAATGTCGATTTGCCGCCGTTCGCAGCAATTGGCCCTCTGTTACTCCACTACGTGGAACATTTTGCGAAAGGATTTGGGTGCAAAACCTTATAAGATACAGCTGGTGTAAGAATTGAAGCCACACGACCTCCCACAACGTTTCCAATTTGGGAATGGGCGCTGGCAAAGTTGGAGGAAGATCCTCATTTTTATCGAAAAATTGTGTTCAGCGACGAAGCTCATTTCTGGTTGAATGGGTACGTTAACAAGCAAAATTGCCGCATCTGGAGTGAAGATCAGCCAGAAGCATTGCAAGAGCTACCAATGCATCCCGAAACAATCACTGTTTGGTGTGAATTTTGGGCCGGTGGCATCATCGGGCCGTACTTCTTCAAAGACGACAATGGCCGGAACGTAACTGTGAATGGCGAGCGCTACCGTGCGATGATACCAAACTTTTTTTTGCCCAAAATGGAAGAGCTGGACTTGGCTGACATGTGGTTTCAACAAGACGGTGCCACATGCCACACCGCACACGAAACGATGGCCCTATTGAGAGGCGAGTTCGGTGAACAGTTTATCTCACGTTTGGGGCCCGTCAATTGGCCGCCTAGATCGTGTGATTTAACGCCGTTGGACTATTTCTTGTGGGGCCATGTTAGGGCTAATGTCTACAGGGATAAACCAGCAACGATTGACGCACTGGAAGCCAATATTGAAGCATTTATTCGTGAGATACCAGCCGATATGTTGGAGAGAGTGTGCCAAAATTGGACCTTGCGCATGGGCCATCTAAAGCGGAACCGCGGCCAACATTTACATGAAATAATCTTTAAACATTAAATTATATAGACCGTTCTATCGACTCAAGGTAAAGATTTAATCGTTTTTTCAAATTTTTTGTGTTTTTTTTAAAATCAAATCCTATACCTCTTAAAAAATCACCCGTTAGAAGACAGCCCTTAAAATGCGGTCCTGTGTATGATGTTTCATTTTTGGTCACGACTTGTGAATCACCCTGTATACTGAGTCCAGCTTTTTTCCTTTGCAACCAACAAATAAATTCCTCGGTTGTAATGAAGCCGCTTGAGCTTATTGTTGCTTGCTCCTCGAAATATACAGTAACCAATCTAGCAGTCTGGTATTCTGTACCAGTTGGTAGTTTCCGTGCCACGGCTAATCTAAGGATGCTCAGGCGCTCTGTATGACAACACTAGAGTCCTTTGAAAGGTGGTCTTATCGCAGAATTCTAAGAATCTCATAGATCGAAAGACTCAGTAAGGATATAACTTAGTGTCAAATCAAGGAAATTACAACATTTAGGACACATTACTCGTGGAGCCAAGCACATGTTATTGCAACGAACCATGTAGGGTGAAATTCGAAGTAAGCGCAGAATTGGCTGAAAAATAATACCCTGATTAAGGACTCTCAGAGAATGATGATGTTCATACAAGATGAGTTTACACGAAAATTAATGAAAATCGCAATGACACCACATTTAAAACTCAAAAGAAAAAATATACCTGCCCAGCCTTGTTTTAAACACAGGAAATCGCCAATAAAGCCAGACCAGCAGTACCACTTACATAAGAAGTGAGGACGACAACACGTGGTTACGTCTCAAATTTCTGGTATAAGCTGAATAATATATATATATCTCCCAGCAACTCGGGAGAATTAATTATATTATCTAATAATTTAAGAATAAAGCACATGTCCAGAAACATTCTTCCGTGTGCAGGCATCAAAATCCAGTTAACCTCTTCATGAAATTCAACGAACCACAAGTCAAGGTCCGTGTTTATTATGCTCTGATAAGTTTTGATTTTGACACCTTGGAAGGAGCTTCGATCTTAGATATTGAACTGTAAAAGAAGATCTATTGTCCGCCAGAATTCGCATGCCACTCTCCCGTTCTACCTTGGTGATTGCGACTCCTATAGACATTTGTACTTTTTGACCACCTCAAAGTAATGTCGATGTCACTTTTTGTCTTACTCGTTGTCGTTCTTGTTTTCAGACGACCACTCATTTATTTTTGGTCTCGCATAGAGGAGCGTGTTGACCGTGCTACTGCATCTACGCCATCTTAAACGGCAATATTCACTCACCGTGCAGTTGTATATGGTCCAGTTGCCGAGCAAATTTCTTCTAAGTACATACTGAGTTTTGGAATAGACACATTAAACAGCAGCGACTCACAAATACGTTTCAGTCTCAAAAAGATCAGTATTGTAAAACATATTGTACTTGCCATTTTTAAAGTAAGAAACGATTGCGCATCGTGTTCGCGCATCTTCTTACGTGGCGTCCGGTCACCCTAAGACACTCTTGGCCAGTTCCTCACTACGCCACCATTATGTTTCACATTTCTGTCGGTGTTGCATTGTCAATCAGTAAACCCGCCGCTCAGTAATTCTGTTTTTGAATGCAAAAAATTTCGTCCTGCTAAAATTCACCGGCAACTTGTTGAAGTTATTAGTGAACCTTAGGCGCTCTATTCGAATCCTCCGGAAAGACCTGCTCTCTAGCAGCATCTTTTTGCAAAACTTAAGGAACTTTTTTGTGGAAAATCACATGAAGAAAGAACAGTGGTTCAAAGGTCAGGCAGCACTGTTCTTTGAGACGAGATCCAAAAGCTGGTGGCACGACTTGACAAGTGCTTAAATATTAATGGTGACTATGTTGAAAAGCGACTGACTCAATTACGAAACGGTTCTCACTTTAAAAATATCCTTGTAGCAAGAATTAAAGCGTCTACGTTGTGAAATATCGCGAGTAGCGTGACCAATATATCACCAAGGAGCCTACCTTTGAGCTAGATTATTTGCGGTCCAGTCTAAAAGCAAACTTTGATAAAAGCATATTTATATCAAGAATTTAGGGAGTGACGAGGGACGGGCTGAGAAAATCAAATCTAGAGAATCATATCTTTCTGATTTGTTTCAGATGATAGGATTGTAGAAGACAGAACTGAAGTAATCCCTAGATTGTATTCAAAGAATATCAAAAAGGATGGAATCCATAATGGTACTATTTATAATAGCTCTAAGTTTGATTTACGTATATTTCAAAAAGTCGTACAACTACTGGAGCGGTATGGGCGTTCCACAACTTTCTCCAAGTTTCCCTTTCGGAGATATGGCGTCGGTGATATTCAGAAAACAAAACATGGGAGACAAAATCAAGGAGATATATGAAAAAATGAAAGGACACAGATATGTCGGGTTATATTTCTTCAGCAGAAGCGCGTTTTTACCTTTGGACCCTGTCTTGATCAAGGATATATTGAGCAAAGACTTTCAACATTTCCACGACAGAGGCATCTACTATGATGAGAAAAATGACCCTCTTAGTGCTCATTTGTTTTCAATTGCAGGTAAGCCGAGTTCCTTTGAGTACCACTAATCCACATATACAAGCAAGAAACTTTATGTTCAAGTATGTTGACCTTAACTATGACTATCAAGATCATTCGAAGATCGGATGAATGTTTAACATGAAATGTCTATTTTTGTTTCCTGAAATGCAAATTGTTGACAATTTCAAGTTCAAGCATATCTTTACCATTTTAAGAACAGATAAATTTTCAAGTAAACTCCTTACTTTTTGTCGAGAATATAAAAAATGGAAACACAACAATTAATTTATTGCTGCATTTTGGATAAAAAATGCTCATTGCTAAAATTTCATTCCTTTGAATATTGCATTTCTTTCTCCGAGACCAATCTCCTTCACCCAAATGAGAAACGAATGACATATACTTTACAATCCTTCCACGCGGGTAATATCATAATAATAAGACCTGGTGAATTACTAAGAAGTTTCATTTCCCTAAAAGTTGTTGCAGGGTGGCTCATATGTAACTGACTGGTTTGTATCTTGAATATTTGTGAAATGAAATAAAATACGTCAATTTTTTTCATCTTAATATTTTATTGAAACTTAGAAATTATGTATGAAAAATAATATCAGACAAATGTCCGCCTCTAGAAGCTGAGCAAACCCGAGCCCTCTTGATTACATTATCCATCACTTTTTGGTAGGTTTCGGGAGGAATATTTTCAATCGCTTTCGTAATATTGTTATTCAGCTGCTCTACAGTATTTGGTTTGTTCGTGTAAGGCCTATTTTTCAAAAATCCCCATAAAAAAAGGTCTGGAGCCGTTAATTCCGGTGACCTTGGTATCCAGTTGGCATCACCAAATCGAGAAATTAAACGTCCCGGAAATATTTCGCAAAAGATTAATTGCTTCTCTAGCTGTGTGACAAGTTGCTCCGTCCTGCTGGAACCACATGTTTTGCAGGTTAAATTGTTGGATTTGAGGAGCCAGAAAGTTTTGCACCATATCATGGTATTGCTCACCAGTGATAGTAAGATAATTACCTACAGCGTCTTCTAAGAAGTAAGGTCCGATGACACCTCCATACCAAACGCCGCACCAAACTGTGACTCGACGAGGATGTACTGGTCGTTGATGGATGACACGAGGATTCTCTAATGTCCAGATACAACAGTTCTGCTTATTATCAAATCGGTTCACAGCGAAGTGGGCTTCATCGCTCATTATCAGTTGTCGGTAAAAATCGTTATTTTGGGTATTAAGCTACAATATTGCATGACTGTACTGTATTGTGATTTTCATGGTCACCAGGCTGTAGTTCTTGGGTTAACTGAATTTTGTATGGCCGCAAATGCAAGTGTTTTTTTGAAATAGTGCATAATGACGTGCGACGGATACCTAGTTCTTGAGAACGGTGTCTGGTAGACGTCTCAGGGAACTCCACTACACTTTCACGAACTCTCTCGATATTTTCCCGAGTACGAACAGTTCGAACATGGCCCGACCTTGGCAAGCTTTAACTTCACATGTTTGCTCAAATTTCCGCCCCACTGACGAATGGTGTTGGCTCTGGGCACATTATTTCGTCCGAATTCGTGTCGTAGCTTCCGAATCATTGCAACAATCGACTCATTATTTAAGTATGAATATTTAAGTATGATAAATTAGACGCATGTGCTTTAAGCAACTGCTACGGCGCCACGTACTGAAATGCGTGTATAAAAATGGCGCGCAATTTAAACCAGTCAGTTATATATTGACCACCCTGTATTTCCTTCTTTCATGTTTTCTAGAATGGCACCCCCCATAAAAAGGATCTGTTCAGAAGAAATAATGAATGCATTTCTTGGGTATGGTTGAAATGCTCTGAGGGGTTAAAAGGTTTAGATTAGGTTCCGTTAAATCTGCTGGAAATACGAATCTGGTGTTACAAAGCCCTTTTTTCGACCAGAGAAAACTTCTATAGCCACGATGAGGCGCAAAAGATCGGCATTATTGCCCTGTCGGAGTTCGTATCCTAAAGTGTGAGATTTTCCAGAAGCATTGCTTCAAGTTTTCGTACAAGGGGTATTTAGTCACCAAGTAGAAACCTTGCTCAGCATCATCCGTCTAACTATGGGTTGAATATCAGAAAATTTTCCCTCGCTTACATAAAAATTGTTAACAATGAACCTCTCAGCGAGCATTAATTCCAGCTGTCCTTGGTAGTCAACTCACATTCAAGTGGATGATTAGGAGTTTCCTCCTCTTCGTGGCGATTTACGCAGTTCGCGTACTCTTTTTCCTACCCCCTCCAGGTGTCAACACAACCATGTACTAAGAGGAACTGTGTAGTGATATGTCCGCACTGTTCCTTTGTAAATCTGAGTTTTGATATCTGGGATCAGCCTTCTAGTATCTAAGTGACATATAAATCCGAACACCCAGTTTAAATGGTTTTATTTTAATAAAATTTGATGAAGCATAATAAGTAAATGATAAAAATTTCAAAATGATTGCACTGCTTTAAAGCCCTTTGATCTTTAATAATGTGTGAATGCACCCTGATGTGCTACGCATTCTCCAACGCGCCTAGGCATGCTTCTGATCAGGTGGTCAATGTCCTCCTGTGGTATCTCATTCCAGGCAACCACCAACTCCTCTCGAAGTGCTTCTAGAGTCTGAGGAGGACGTTGCAAATTGAGCAATCTCCTACCCATCATATCCCACACGTGCTCAATTGGGGATAAGTCGGGAGATCTTGATGGCCATGGTAACAATGTGACATCATTATGTTGAAAGAAGTCTATTGTGACTCTTGCAACATGTGGTCGGGCATTATCTTGTTGGAAAGTTGGATCTACCAGGGTGTCAAGATAGGGTAAAAGATGGGGTTCTAGAACTTCGTGGATATAACGCTGCGCGTTCATGTTACCTCTGATGAAGATTAAAGGTGACCTGGAACCATAAGCTATAGCACCCCAAACCATAACTCCAACGGTGTGATGAACATGTCTTTCAACAAAAAACTGTGGATTCCTCCTTTCACCACGTCGCCTTCTAACCCTGGCACGACCATCGTGCATGCCTAAACAAAATCGAGACTCGTCACTAAAGACAATAGTGTTCCATTCCTGATCCCAGAGTGACCGTTGTCTGCACCACTCAAGGCGATTACGTCGGTGTTCTCGAGTTAAAGGGAGGATCCAGTGTGGCCGGTATGAAAACAAGCCAAAACTTCTCATTCGTCGGTAAACACTTCGCATGCCAATAGATCTTCCGTGTTCTGCAAACCATTCATTTGCAATGGACCTGGTAGTGGAGAAACGGTCCCTTAAGGCCAATAATCTTTGGCGGCGATCTTCACGGTCTGTTGTTCTATGGCGGCGTCCAGTGCCCCTTGCTCTTTGCGTACGGCTTTCTCGAAGCCATGCCTGACAACACCTAACCACAGTGTCTACACTTCTTTGCACTCTAACTGCAATTTCCCGAAAAGAAAGTCCAGCTTCCCGAAGTCCCACTGGACGGCCCCTACCAAACTCACTAAGTTGACGAAATCGTACAGGTGTCCGTACTCTAGGCATCGTAACAGATCGTAAAGGATGTCAAGAACCAAAATCCGCCAACGTTGATTCTTTACTGCGGCTGAAATATTCATTTTTAGAGCGTTAGTGAATTAAAAAAAACCAGTATAAAAACCGGAATGTCTAACTGATAAGGCTGAAAATTTTTTCACTTGTTATTTACAGTAAGATAAATACATTCACCAACTTTTATTAAAATAAAACCATTTAAACTGGGTGTTTGGATTTATATGTCACTTAGTATATATCACTATGGCTCGTTGTATCCCATCTCTCCTTTCATCTGACAAAAAGTGCCTCTCTTCCGTCGCTGCTAGCTTTGGCGCCCCTTTTATAAAGCGTACATCTTTCCTCAGTCAGCAAATCAATTGGCGAGATACCAGCCACCACCAACAGTTGATCGGTTGACATCGTTCTGTAAGTGCATAGCACGCGTAGCACTACTTTTCGCTGACTTCTGAGCATCGAGTTTGCCTCTTTTCCACCTCTCACTACTAGGCCGCCTATTTGATGACATTAGCCGTATCAGTGGTACAACGACTCTATTTAACTTATGTATTATGTTCGATCAGTTTCACATCTTTGTCGAGCCACAGACTCAGATACTTAATTGTACTTTGACTTCGAGTCTCCCATTCTCATACTTAAGAGCTAGTGAAGTTAGCTTCCGTCTTCTAGAAAATATAACCACTTCCGGCTTCTCAGAAACTAATTTTAAGCCATTTTCTTCCAATCGTATAATAATTATCGTGATTTCATATACCAAAAGCCGTTCTAGTCACTATCATCGCAAGCTCGTCAGCATGCCCTGTTAGACAAATTGCCGGCAGCATGGGCAATAAAAAAAACCTCATCGTAGAACATCCGAAGCATCGATTCTAGGTGGGACCCTTGCGGCACTCCCATGATAACCTTAATCGTCTTTTGTCCTTCCATAAGTGTCCTCTCATTGACGTAGCTTTTTATCAAGTTCGGTGCTTAGCTTCTCGAGAGATCCGACTAAGCTTTAAAATTTGTTCTTTCAACACCAGTTTCCAATTTTTGTAAGCTTCACTGAACCTCTTTTTAATTGTTTAGGTCCAAAATGGAAACGCCTACGAGCAAAGCTGACGCCTGCCTTCTCACCAGGCAAGCTTAAGTACATGTTTGGTACTATCGTGGAGTGTGGCCACCAGATGATCTCCAAACTGAACGAAATTGCAGAAGAGGATGGTGAGGTTGAAATCAAAGAGATTCTAGCAAGGTATACCACAGACGTGATTGGTTCGTGTGCTTTCGGACTGGAATGCAACTGCATGAGGGACCAAAATGCTGAGTTCAGGTTTATGGGTAAAAGAGCCTTCACTCAAACTGTAGGAGATGTCATGAAGATGGTAACTAATAAAGATTAAATATGTATATATATTTCATAGCAACAATAAAAACTACCTCTTGTGGTGTAAATCACTACTGCTGCAATATGATGAGGCCCCTCACAAAATTAAATTGTGAAATTTAAAAACACCAATAAACCTAGTGCCTCTACAAACTAAAATATGGCGTCAAATCGGTTAACTCGGCACTTCCCACGCAACGCTATCATTAGTTCCATAAAGAGTTATGTTGGATGGAATTTATCAAGTTAGCCCAATAGTCTCATACAATTAAAATTTCAAAATCTAGCATGTTCTTCTGTACAATTATGGGAATCTATAGGATCTGGCTCCCAGAGAAAATATACTACCCTGCGCTCTTCAAAAAGTTTGGGAGACAGGTGCGCTTATGATCAAAACTATGTGTACATCTGTCCTGGATGGCGATCGACTGTTCACACCCAGGCCGACCTCTACACATATTATGCATCTACACGTGAGGGTCATTCCATCAGTGTTGAGGATAAATGTACGGGGGAAATCTATGATTGGTTTTTTTTATACTCCAACCACCACGAAGGCCTAATGCCTAAACACCCATGGGGTACCGTGGGGCTATAGAGGGATACAGGGGAAAGGGGGAACGCCACACGGGCTCTGGCGAGGGAACACGTGTGCATGCTACATGCTCACATTTTGGCCCCGCCTACGAGATCCGCCATGTGGTTCCTCCGCGTTCGATAGTCCGAGACCATCTACCACCTACGGACAATCACAACACCCATAGCAAAGAGAAAAATTTCTACTCGGATGGGATTCGAACCCGCACATCGCACGGCGACCGAACAGTCTACTACTGCGGCCACCGCTGCTGCCTATTGAAATATGTCTAATAGGTGCGTAGAATTACCGCAGCTGGAGTACACCAATTTTAAAAGATTACCCATTCTGTACCCCCCAATTTTTTACCACTAAAATTTTTTTCAAAAATGATTCGGATCCTCTGAAATGTCAAAAAACGAAATTAGAGCGATTTTCATTATTTTATTTTTTTCGTCCCTACTTTCAAAAACCATGAAACTTTGTGTGCTTGGCATAATAGTAACAACCCCTTGTGTGAAAATTTTATCTGTACCCGACAGGTACATTCCAAGTCATAGAGGGGTCAAGGATTAGCGGACAGGCAGACGGAAATGAGTGACATCGTTTTTCCTGATGTACGAGTACTTGTCATATAACATCAAAACAAACATTTTCGAAATTTTTCGCAATTACAATACTTCTTCGCCAGCGGCATAGGAGGTAAGAAAGCACGTCTGCCCTTTGTAATAGTATCATCTTTTATTTTACAGGTTATAATCAGAAGCTTTCCTCCTTTAGCAAGGATACTTCGACTAGGAGTTTTCTCTGGCAGTGTAACCAGTTTTTTCAATCGCGTTGTGAGAGAAACACTTGAGTACCGTGAGAAGAATAACATTTCAAGACAAGACTTCCTGCAATTGTTGATACAGTTGAGGAAAGACGGACAACTAGATGAAGAAATGTCAAACGATAAGGTACTATGTCAATAATGTCATACTAAAATCAAATTTAATTCTATCTATTCTATCTATTTAATACAGCAAGAGGCGATACTCTATTTAATTACCATTGTACGTAATCTCAAAAACACAATATCGTGCACCGTAAATTATGACACTTTATACAGGGTGTTTCAATTTATTGTTGCATAACTTTAAGATTCGTGGCTTCCAAGATACAGGGTGTTTAAATTTACTTTCTAAAATAGTTTTTTTTTAAATATTTCGAACAATAATCGATGTATAATAGTGAAAATTGGTACACAAGGGTTTTTTGGTACGACAAAACGAACCATGGGCATAGTTTTACTGTAACCGCTAGAGGGCGCTCTCTACTGTACCTGTAGTGTATTAAAATGACCGAAAATTTTTCTTAGTGCAATTTTTTGCTTTTTGAATAAAAAAACTGCTTCTTCGCACTTTTCAACATAAAAAAGCTCTTCTGTGAGTTTTCGTTATAGTTAGCCGTTTTTGAGATATTTCGATTTTTAAGGTTCGATGCATTTTTAATTATTTATGGGAAAATAATATTTTTTTACATTTTCGATTTGGGCATTACAAGTAATTAAGATGATCGTTTAGATTGTGTTTTTTAAACACAGCAATAGTTCCTAACTCCATATAAACACAAAAAACAGAATATTAATTTGTTTAATTTTCCAATATTATTTTTAACAAATTAAATTAATTATTTACAACTAAAATGCTATTGGATAGTTAGGACAAACATACAAAATCTAAAGTAGTTGCTCGAAATCTAAACAAAATTGTTCAATACACAATTCACATCTACGAATGATCGAACGTGTAGCAACGTATAGCATTATTCAAATAAGGCCTTAATTTCATCACATGCATTCCTGATTATGTCTATTAGCATATCTCTTGTGGTTACGGGAGTCTGGTACACTGTTTCTTTTAGAAATCCCCACACAAAGAAATCTAATGGATTTAGTTCAGGGGATCGTGGAGGCCAGGCGACTGGTCCTCCACGGCCGATCCATCTTTCTGGATAATTTTCGTCCAGCCAGTTTCTAACTATTCTCGAATAATGAGCTGGACAACCATCAAGCTGGAACCAGGCCAATCTTCTTAAATCTAACATAACATCATCCCACATATTTGCATGTTCAGCCTTTAAAAATTCCAAGAAGGTCGCAGAATTTAACCTTGCAAAAGGTACGGTCCAAATAGTCGATTACGGTAGATACCAATCCACACGATCACACTAAATTCATGCTGAAAATTTCTTTCCCGAACTGCATGCGGATTTTCGTGCGGCCAAATATGTTGATTATGAAAATTTACCACTCCACGTCTAGTGAAGCATGACTCATCGGTCCATAAAACGTTACTTAAAAACTCCCTATTATTATCAGTTCTATCAAGAATCCACTGACAAAATGTGATTCTTCGTTCTCCGTCCCCTGGCTGCAGTCCTTGCACAGGTTGCAAATGGTAAGGACGTCTATGGTCATTTCTAAGAACACGGTGAACATGGCTTGCTGAAATTCCCAAGGCACCAAAAACTCTCCTAACACTTGTGGTCGGATCTCTATCAGACTCACGCAGAATCATACGGGTAAATCTGCGCTGACAAACATTTATGTTTTGATCCCTTTGGTGACTTCCAAAACCATTTTCAATTATTTGGCGATGCACTTTTACAAATACTGAGCGACTTGGATGTCGTCTGTTTGGAAATCTTCGTGCGTATTCTCTGGCTGCTTCTGCTGCGTTTCCATTTACAAAGCCATACACAAAATGAATATCCGCTAACTCTTGATTGGAGAATAAAAATGGCATTTTTATAAAACTTACAAAAAAAAAACAGGTAAAAGAAGCTAAATTTCGTGCATTCACAGTTGCAAAAAAACGTTTCAGGTTTCAACAGACAAGAAAACTAACTGTCAACTAATTGACGTTTAACCTTATTCTGCTCTCGATTTCAAAAATATTTGCAGCCACAGCCTACTGCTAAAAATTATCGAGATACTGACTTTTTAACGTTATTTTATCATAAATAATTAAAAATGCATCGAACCTTAAAAATCGAAATATCTCAAAAACGGCTAACTATAACGAAAATTCACAAGAGAGCTTTTTTATGTTGAAAAGTACGAAGAATCAGGTTTTTTATTCAAAAAGCAAAAAATTGCACTACGAATAAATTTTCGGTCATTTTAATACACTACAGGTACAGTAGAGAGCGCCCTCTAGCGGCTACAGTAAAACTATGCCCATGGTTCGTTTTGGCGTACCAAGAAACCGTTGTATACCAATTTTCACTGTTATACATCAAATATTGTTCGAAATATTTAAAAAAAACTATTTTAGAAAGTAAATTTAAACAGCCTGTATTTCGGAAGCCACGCATTTTTCGACCCATGTTTATATAGACTTTAGTTCTGTCGAATCTTAAAGTTATGCAACAATAAACTGAACTGAACTGAATTTATGCACATCATTAGTTTTTTTGTTGTAATGTCATATTCTACTTTATCAGCATACTATTGGTACGAAGCTGACTATAGAGGAGGCGGCAGCACAAGCATTCATTTTTTTCCTAGCTGGTTTCGAAACAACATCGACCACTATTAGCTTCGCATTATTCGAAATGGCCCAAAACCAGAGTATTCAAGAAAGAGCTAGAGAAGAAGTTACAAGGTTATTTGATAAGCATGAAGGGCTCACGTACGATGCTGTTATGGAAATGTCATACGTGGACACCATACTTTTCGGTAATATTATACCAGACGGTCTTTTTGAAATTCAATGCTGCTCGACTGTTTTTTAGAAACCATGCGCAAATATCCACCAGCCCCTGTGTTTTTAAGGAAATGTACAAAGACCTATAAAATAACAAATACAGAAGTTCACATAAAGGAAGGACAATCTGTATTGATACCATGTTATGGTTTACACAGAGACCCAGAATACTTTCCTAATCCAGATACCTTCGATCCAGAAAGATTTAGCGCGGAAAATAAATCTAAAATTTGGGATTACACCTACATGCCATTTGGAGATGGCCCAAGAAATTGCATAGGTATGAAAAATATTGATACTGATAATTTCTTCTTGTACAAGTTTTTACGAGTTATGTTCTAGGAATGAGATTTGCTATGATACAAGCAAAGATAGCGCTATCAATAATTTTGAAAAACTTGGACTTTACTCTTAGTAAGAAGACGAAATTACCACTGACTATGGAGAAGAAAGGAATTATTCTAGCGCCCATTGGGGGCCTGTGGTTGGAATTGAGCACAATACGAGGACAGAGCACGTACCTTTAAAATTATTATGTACAAATTATAATAAAGAACTGTGACAAACCGGCTTAAATTAAATTATAGCACCAACTTTATTAAACACCTATTTAGATGAATGTACGAAAAACTAAAAGTCTGGTCGATTATAACTGAACAGAGTTTTTGATATACCAGAAAATATAATTTTTATGTCTAAATTACTTTCACATTTGTACATTGACCCCTAATTCTGATTTCAGACTCGTGTTAGGCGAGAAAAAATATATGGGAAAAATATAATGGGACCCTAAGCGCAATTTTTTTTTATTTTGGAATTGGTCGATTCAACTAGGAAAGGCACTATCTCTTATTATATGTTAATATATCACAATGTTTTCTGCAAAAGAGGATGCAAGTAGTAAAGGTCTGCATAAACTTACTTTGGATGCCAATTCCAATATAGCTATTTTTCTTTCTTGAGCCTCCAACTTTTCTTGCATCATAGCAGCTCCAAGTGCTCCAGAATGATTCTGCTGCATTTCTAGTCTGCTCCTCAGACCCTCCAACTCAGCCTGCAGTCTCATATTTTCCACTCGCAACAACTCCGCATCCCTTGCACTCTCCAAAGTTACGTTGTTCCCCTTCAAACTTCTGTTTCTTTGTTCCAAATTATGCTTCTCCCTCTCTAATCTACAGGGCGCAGCGGCAAAATAAAGAAAAGGTGTTTCAAAGGTGCTGGTGCGAGCTTCCATTATATCTAAAGTGGCAGCTTTTGGATACAAGATACAGTGCTTTTCAAAAATGTCCTTTACTACTTATATATAGTAATATACAGGGTGTTCATTTGAAAACTTCCCACCACGGATTTATCGAAAACCATTGATTAAAAGAAAAAACCCCGAGACGTGTAAAAAGATTTGTCAAGGGGGAGAACTTTTTAGCCAAAACCTACTACACCTCCTTTCCACACTCCGCCCCCCAGGGTCACCCCCTTAATAATTTTAAATGTCAAGGGGTATCAAGTAGTAGCTTCTTTAAAAGGTATTTCAAGGTTCTTTATATTGACGTTTGATTTTTCAAAATCGGTTGATTCGTTTTCAAGGAAATTAGAAAAGTCTTTATCTATATTAATTTGTTCAGTTAGAAAGCAAAAATACACGAGATTATCACTTTTTATTTCAATAAGTGTTTAAAATGTTGCCAGTTACTGGCCAAACAATAGCAATGTTCAAAGTCCTGACTGACACTTTCAAAAACATGTTGTGGGGTATCATGGCAGCTTTCGATGATTCGTTGATGAAGTTCATCCAAACTTTTAGATTGGGGAGTAAACACAATAGATTTCAAATGGCCCAATAGAAAAAAGTCTATTGGCGTCAAATCTAGAGATCTAGCAGGCTATAGGCCCTCTTCGTCATACCCATTTATCTGGAAACTCGTAGTCTACAGTATATTCAGATAAGAGATAGACCGGACATAAACAAGACCACGTGATCATCGAACGCTGTAACATTGGCAGGGACGTATTAAGAGTCACGCAGTACATACTTTAGATAGTAGATGCTGCTTTACGTAACTTTGTAGTAAATTAGCACAATGCGATGTGTATACGATTGGTGATGGATATAGGATCATGTGGGGGTGGGGTAAGAAATATATAATGATGTAAATATACATAAGGGTTTCAAAATTTTCGATTCGATTTCCAGCTTCGGATGCCGCCTGATGTTTGGTGAAATACAGTCGAATATAATCTCAAAATGGCGTTTAAATTAGCCTAAATTAAAAATAATTTTATATCTCTTAAAATTGCTTTTAGAATATTGATTAGTATATTTTTTGATTTCTAGGTAAATATGTAACCAAGTTAAAACGTTCAAAACGTAAAAAAATGTGCATGGTTGAACATTGTCAGAAAGTAAATTCTTGAATAGGTTTTGCCAAAATGGGTTCAAAAATGTCAATAATTAATTAAAAAATACAGTAGCTTTATAATTACTTATAACTTACCGAATTTGATGAACGACATCTTTTATTGGAAAGATGAGCTTGATGAGCTTTCATCATCGCTACTGCCTGAAGCACCAACGTCAATAATGAATGGCTCGACTTGTTCCTCTAAAATATTGTCCAGTTCCCACATTCTCTTTTCAACTTTGTCTTTCACGTGCTTAATACAGTTTTCCCATTTTTGCGCTGTTATTAATTCTAGTGCTTCTTTGAAAAGTCCTTTGAGGTCACAAAATTTAAAAGTTGTATTGTGCTTAGCTATATAATTTTTAACCTCTGCCCATATGAGCTCAATGGGATTGAGCTCGCAATGGTATGGAGGTAAACGGAGCACAGTTTCATTTTGACTTGCTGCCATTTCGTCAATGGCGTATTTTTGATATTCCGCCTTGTGATCCTTGACAATTCTTAATAATTGTACTTTCAGCATTGCTTCTTCAAAGTTGATATTTTTCGAGCGGAGCCAATTTTGAAAATCAACTTTCCTTGAAGCCGTTGTTGGGACCTTCTCCATTCTTCGAGAATGATAAGGCGCATTATCCAACACAATTACTGCGTTTTCCTCTAAGTTCGGTAAAATTTTTGAAAACCACTGTTCAAACGATTCGCCATTCATTTCCTCGTGGTAATCTCCACTTTTCTTAGACTCAAAGCACCACAGACCGTCAACAACAAATCCATCCTCACTGCCAATATGGCAGATAATGAGCCTTTTCCCTTTACCTGGAAATCGAAGTACTATCTGGTGTAGATTTATTTCAATAAGCGAACCTTTTTCAAATGTTTTCATCACATTCAGCGAAAAAACATTGAGACATGAGTATCAGATTGCTATAATTGGGATTATTTAGTCATATTGAAAGAAAGAATATTGAACGTCGTATGATTACTCAGCACTTCACAATTTAATTTAAAGTTATAAACCTTTAAAAAATGAATGATCAAGAACCTGAAATACGCGCAAATATTAATATTAACAAATTATAACTTTATAAAGCTTAAAGTATGAATTAAAATGATTAGAAATATTAGGAACGGTACACAATTTAAAACTTAGTAACTTTTTTAAGTTTATAATATTCGACATATTTTAAGATTATATTAAAAAATTATTGAAATATCGAAAACACATAAAAACATGGCTTAAAAAAGTTCTAACAAATGAAAATGACAATAAAACATCCACGCATTTTATCGAAAGTTATAAAAGTTTTGTTACTTGTAATATGTTTTATCTGCCCCCTGGAATTAATGTTTAGAACCTTGTTCCCAAGGTTTGAAAAACATCCGATTGTTGTCTATTACTCGTATTTACCTGCTGGATTTTATAATCCGGTGGACAGTCCATCTAGGAAGGCCCTCCTGGATGAAGTTACAGAATCATCAACCCATACTTTACTTGTAGTGTGTCCTGCGTTTACCCACGTTTCATCAAGGTAATAAATCTTCCTGTTTTGATTTCTATATTTCCCAATTTTTGTTAAATAATCCCTCCTCCATAGCACAATTTCTTCTCTATCCAGTAGTAAACTATTACGACCCCGTTTTTTCCATTTGAAATTTAAATGCTTCAGTAACGCATGGAAAGTTGATCGTTTGAAATTTGGCAACGTTGTATCTCCATTTACCTCCTGCAGTACTTTATCTATAGTAGGTATTTCATTCCTAAAGAAAAATTCGTGCACTTTCCTCCTAATCGCATGCATATCAGCTTCATCCAATGATTTAACAATACTTTTGCGATGTTTACTGGTCATTGGCTCAGAAAAGGTGTGATTTTTTTTGTATTGTCTTAACACATTAAACACTGATGCGCGACACACCCCAACTTTGTGAGAAACCTTCACAACAATTTCTTTGATGGTTGATGCCTCGTTCTCCTCGCGCTCGATCTTATATATATTCAAAATGACCTCTTTCATTTCTGCACTCAGGTGTCTTATTTTAGAGCGTTTCCTAGGTGGACTACAGGAGTTTACAACTTCATCGGCAGTATCTGTACTACTGGGCATTTTGCGCAAGCAGTTGATAACAATAACAATCAATAACAAGGTATAACAATAACAACGACAAACTCAACAACTTAATAAGATAACAAACGAAAACGTCCAAAGAAATATCAAATTGCAATGATGCACACGACATACGTAACACGTCTGAACCTGAATGTGACTCTGCCTTGATACGACTGCTCTGCCGCTCGGCATAGGCATTTAATTGCGAATTGACCAATGAGGGCTCCTGTTTTACGTCGAGACGGCGGCGTTAGCGTGAAAATCACCCGAACCTTTTGTTTACATCCGGTCTATCTCTTATCTGAATATACTGTAGCCATTACCGAACCGGAAGAGCATAGTGAGGATAAGCGCCGTGGAAAAACAGGGTTTGTCCGGAAAGTAACAGTACTCATTTTCTTCCGCCATGACTGTACCTCGAAGCGTGCGCGCACCGACTGGATTCGGTAGAGGGCGTTCCTAGCTAACGAATGAGCGGCTGGTCAGTTGTCTCCGAGCACTTGGAGAGTCAGGACAGGCATTTTCGCGCGACGTGTTTCTATGAGTGGTGCAAGCCGAAAATGCAGCGTTCGTTAGAGCAGAGGTACGCGATTAAATTCTGTGTGAAACTCGATAATCTGCGACAGAGACGTTTGATATGATCAAGCAGGCTTACCCAGGTGTTGCTTTAGCTAGAAGTATTCGTGTAATTGCCCAGATGTTAAATTTACCAAAATCTGTGGTTCATGACATTGTGACACAGCATTTGAACATGCGCAAGGTGTGCGCAAAGATAACCCCAAAAGTGCTCACTGACGACCAGAAATTGCGGCGGGTGGAAGTGTGCCAAGAAAATTTGAACATGTGTGAAAGTGACCCTCAGTTTTTGAATAACGTAATCACAGGTGACGAGTCGTGGACCTTTGAGTATGATCCAGAGACAAAGAGGCAATCTTCCGAGTGGCACACGACGGCGTCTCTTCGCCCAAAAAAGGGAAGAATGAGCAAATCCACAGTCATTGTCTTTTTTGACATCAAAGGCATCGTCCACCATGAATTTGTTCCTCCTGGACAAACCGTCAACGCCAAGTTTTTCGTGGAAGTGCTCAGGAGACTCAAACGAAGGGTCAGTCGCAGCCGACTGGAAGTTGCACTACGACAACGTCCCGGCTCACATCGCCTTTCTTGTGAACAGCTACCTGACAAAGGCCGGCTTTCCCACGCTTCCGCAGCCGCCCTACAGCCCAGATGTGCCCCCCCGGACTTTTTTTGTTTCCTCGCCTGAACAGGACGATGAAAGGCAAGCATTTTGAGATGACAGAGGGGATCCAAGCAGCATGCACCGCGGCTCTCAAGGCTATTCCGGAGAATGCCTTCCTTGACGCCTTCAATGCTTAGAAATCGCGCTGGCAACGCTGCATCGACGCAGAAGGAGCCTATTTTGAAAGTTTTTAAAGAATTGTAACGGTTGGCTCAATAAATTTTTTTAAATCGACTCAGTCCTATTACTTTCTGGACAAACGCTGTATATTTCAGCCTCATCGAGTATAGTGATTCCATCCTCTTAGATTTGGTTTTCAATGGTCTCAGTGATAAGCGGATTGATGGTATTAGTGAATGATATTAGTGTGTAAACCAGTTTGGAAGTAAAATCTGAAACAATAAATATTAATTTTCACTATCCCAAGATTGTCAGAAAGGTAACTGGCATAAATTAAATTCTTTCTTTCCCTTAGCAACAAAAAAAATACGGGTATATCAATGATTACAGTTCGCCCAGGATATCTGTGTTGATGCGGATGTTGAATGCGGAAATTCGGGTTGTTATTTGGTTGTTACCACAACTAATCTTCCGAATTGCTGTTTATGTTGGTAGTTTCCGTTTTATATTATAAACGAATTGTTGTAGACTTAGAAAACCCTAACGGGCAACATTCTGTACATTTATTGAAATAAAAAGTGTTATTTTCGTGTTTTTTTTTTCTATCTGAAAAATTAAGATAAATAAAGTTATTCCGATTTTCTTGAAAACGAATCGACCGATTTTAAAAAATTAAACGTCATTTGAAATATTCAAGGGGATGACCCTGGGGGACAGAGGATGAAAGGGGGCGAAGTAGTTTTTGGTTAAAGAGTTGTCCCACTTGACAAATCTTTTGACGTGTCTCGACGTTTTTTCTTTTGATCAGTGGTTTTTGATAAACCCGTGGTGGGAAGTTTTCAAGTAATTAGTTATGTTCCTGCGTGACATGTTCAACGGTTTGAAACCGACTGGGCATGCGCAGTGGAGAAAACATGTTCAAGTAAGGATAAAACCTAGTTAGGGATAATGGGTCCGCTGTTTTAGCAAATCAATTTTTTAATTTCAAAACTGGTTTCGGATCATAGAAACAGTACACAGGATTTTGGCGGGACTCGTGGTTTCCGACATATGCAGATCGCACAAGATCCCGTCATGGGCCTTATGATTTGGGGCTATGGTTTTTGGAGTGTGTTGTGGAGTTGGCGTCTTTCTTAGTTTAGTTGGTAGCTTTAACTCTTAACTACCGTAGTGAAAAGTGTAACGTCTATAACGTAGTGCGGTCTCAGTGACCGCAATTTACTGACAATCTCAATTACAAAAAATAAAATATTTTGCATGTTGTAAATATTCAGGTTTGGTAGAGCTAGGCCTGAAATTAGACATATCATATAATTTTTACTATACTTCATTTAAAAAGATAAAAACATCGAACATCATTCATTTCGACATATTTTTACACAAATTCCTTATCTTAGTTAGCTATAAAACAAAACTCAATCTACTATCCGAAATTAGTAGCAGATTCTAAAATATGAATAAACTGTCCACTGAGACATAAATTAGTTTGAGTGATAACTTGAAAGCAATAAGAAAAATACAAGGGGTGAAGAAGTCAAAGACGGTGTTTCAAATTTTTACAAATTAGGCTTTTGGCATTTTACATAAATAAAAAGTTTTTCTTTTAATTCTTGGTGGACAAGTGTGACATGATTTTCTTTTTTTCTAATTCTTCCTCCGAAACATCCTCTTCAGCACGGTCAGGGAGTGATAGAATTCTACGAATTGTAGTCCGAATGTCGCGCTTTAGTTTTCTATTTTCTGCAGGCCGAATAAGATGGGGTCTTACCAATTGATCAGCAGGAATTTTTAGAAAGTCTGCTTTTTCAGTCACTGTGCTATTTTTGAACGACTGATGAAGAACATGTGCATTTACGCTACAAATATCAAGTAACTACGGCCAGATCGCATTCTGGTTGGTGGTCTACTATCATGCAAAGAATATTCACTTTCCAGTTTTTGAATTTTGCCACGTTTAGCGAGCTGAGACGGTGCACCATGACGACAATATTTAGCATAAAATACTCTTTGGGTAGCGACAATACTTCTTGAACCTTGATTGAATATTTAGACGATTTCCAAACTGCCTTACGGAACACAAAATAACTCAGCTGTCAGAAAATAGACATCTAAGATGGCGGCAGTAAGCTGTCAAAATCCTATCATCCTAACTGGGAAACTCTGGAGTATACTCGTAATTCCGCTTCATTCTTTAGGATCTGTGCTGCCACAAATAATCCACAAAGTTGACAGGAAATTACACTGGCTATACAAAAATCTTAATAGATATAGTAACACAGACACCGTAGACCGGTCACTGTGACCGCTCTGTAACTTTTATTGTAAACCGATAAAAGTGGCACCTTCAATTTTTAGCGACAAACTGACCACGTGGTCACTTGAAGGTAGCAAGGATATTGCCTGATTATATTGAAGTGGGGGTAAGATATATAGAAATAAATAAGTGCTGCGGTCCCAGTGACCGCACTACGGCGGTTAAGGGTTAAATAGTTTGTATCAATTGAAAACATTGAAGCCAGATAACCGTTTTTATAAAATTTGGTGTGTACTAGTATTTTATTGTGTATACCTGTTTATATTGCTCACAGAAATGGCAGATTGTTATAGTAGTATAGTAGAACCCGATTGGATCGCAGTTATTGATTCGAGTAATTATGAAAACCTATTCTGCACATACTGCTTCAGAATCGAGAAAATGAGCATCAAGTAAATGTAGTGATACCTCTTTACAATGGAAGCGAGCTCATGGAACATTTCAGAGTGATTGGTAAAGTGGCTAAATATATCTCAACTAAATACAAACAGCATATTCCTCAAAAAGGCAACTGAGGGAAATGAGACTTTATGCTTATGCATTTTGTGATGTAGCAAATAGATTTGATATAACGATTAGTTTATTCTACATAATAAGACGTTTAATGAAGTTGTTGCTGTTAACTCAAAAGTATTTTGACAGAGAAATAATCATAAAACGTCTTTATTGGGCGAATTTTAGCCGTAAAAAATGTGGTGAATCAAATTTGAAACCGTTAGAACCTTGTCTTTTGACAACGCATGCGCGTTGAAGGAGTTTTCAATCACGTGTCAGACCGTTGGAAAACAACAAAGACGCTCAACTTTGTTAACCCGCCTGTCTAGAATTTTGAAAGATAGTAAATTTTGGTTATAGAATTATAAAGTACTAATAAAGAGCTTCTATTAGGAAAAATGGTTCAAAATTAATCTTGAGATCTCCAATTGTCACTTTCGCGTTAAAATATAGTATTTACGTATCGATTTCATCATACCAAATTTCATCTTGCTAATAATTAGGGGAGAAACTGGACTTTTTTGAAAAGGACTGTATAGCATTTTTTAACGGAGTTCCTCATCCATCCCATACTCACAGAAGACACACTAACGCGTTTTTCTATGTAGGAATTGATGAGTTCGGTATCTTAAAAGCAAGTAAAATAGGAATGGTCCTATTACCTTTCGATCAGTACACGATATCCAGCGCTGATTTGCTGCAGTTTTTCCAGCTCTACGTCCTTCTCTTTCAATTTATTTTTCAGTTTCTCAGCAACCTGTTGCCAGTGCTTCATTTTCTTCCATTTGTCGAAGTTATCTGCTGCTTGCACACGATGAGTTTCAATTATTGAAACTTGTTCAGCCACAGTCTTCTTTAGTTGTTCTGCTTCATTTTCTAACATTGCAATCTTTTTCTGAAGCTGTTCTTTGATTATTCTGGTAGACTTGTCAGTTCTCATAGTACTCGGTCTATGGATATAGCAACAACGGCGTTACTTTTGTCATTTACATGTCAGAAGTAGGTTAGTCAAATCAGACATCGTTGAAAAGAAACTTGACAGGTGCAGATGAAGAGCATACATATAGGGTATTCATTTGAAAACTTCCCACCAAGGATTTATCGAAAACTACTGATTAAAAGACACGTCAAAAGATTTGTCAAGGGAAACTACTTTTTAACATAAAACTACTTCACCCCTTTTCACCCTCTGCCCCCAGGGTCAAAAATTTCACATGACAAGGGGTACTGAGTAGGAGCTTGCTTGAAAGGTCTTTCGAAGCCCTTTATTTGGACGTTGTATTTTGTAAAGTCGGTGGATTCGTTTTCGAGAAAATTAGAAAAACCTTTATTTATCTTAATAATTTGTTCAGATAGAAAACCAAAACACACGAAAATATCACTTTATATTGCAGTAAGTGCTTAAAATGTTCCCCGTTATTGGCCAAATAATGACATAAGTGACGTTATCTGACGGACATTTTCAAAAACACCTAGGATATCATGGCAGATTTCGATAATGCGTTGACGAAGTTCATCCAAACTTTCAGGTTGGGGAGTAAACACAATATATTTCAAACGGCCCCATATAAAGAAGTCTAATGGCGTCAAATCAGGAGATCCAGCAGGCCATTCTATAGGCCCTCTTCGCTCTTTAAATTTATCTGGAAACTTGTCGTCTAGCCATTGCCGAACTGGAAGATCACAGTGAGCAGGAGTGCCCTCTTTCTGGAAATTTCATCCCCATCAAGTATAGGATTTCCAGCTTTTTTCATTTAGTTTCCAATGGTTTTAGTGATTAGTGGATTGATGGTATTTTCCAACATATCCAAATAAATGTCTCCATTCAAATTTATATTAATAAACAATGGCCCAATCACTTTGTTTTCTAAAATGCCTGCCCATACATCAATTTTTTGGGGTTCTGACTATGCCCTTCTACAGAAGCATGAGGATTTTCATTGCTCCCAATATCTGCAGTTATGCTTATTAACAAATCCATTTAAATAAAATGTGCATAGACTGAAGCAGATATTCGATACATGAATAATGGTATTATCACTAATCACTGCAGTCATTTGTTCACAAAAATCAACTCGCCTATCAAAATCATCTTCGGTTAACCATTGCAATATTTTCATTTTGAATGGATGAAATTTATGGAGTTCAGTAACTGTGTGTATACAGCCTTATGAAATACGAGTCGCACCAACAATTTTGCGCAATGAAGTATTAGGATTTATTCCAAAATGACCCAAAACTTAAATTTGAGCGGCTTCATCCTAAAGTCTCCGATGATCACATTTTTTTATTTGCAACAGATCCAGTTTGTGTAAATTTAGTAACAAGCTCCAAAATATACCTATGCGAAGTTATCTTCCGGGATGTCTGGCGTTAAACGTGACTTCAGTTTGCCGAGTACATTGATTTTGGGCAACATAAATTGGAATCATTTCCACTCCTTCGGCTAGTGTGTAAACGAAGTAAAATCTGAATCAATAAATTAATTTTCTCTATCCCAAGATTGTTACAAAGGTAACTGACAGCAAATTAAATTCTTTCTTTTCCTTAGCAACAAATAACTAAACAGGTATAACATTTAATACTGTTCGCCCAGTATATCTGTGTTGATGAAAAGAATCCGGAAAAAATTCGGCTAGTTATTTGGTTGTTGTCACGTCTAATCTTCCGAATTGCTGTTTATGTTGGTAGTTTTCCTTTTTTAATTATAAACGAATTGTAGATTTGGCAAACCCTAACGGGCAACATTTTGAACACTTATTGAAATAAAAAGTGATATTTACGAGTGTTTTTGTTTTTTATCTGAACAGATTAAGATACATAGAGATTTTTCTAATTTTCTCAAAAACGAATCGAATGACTAAACAATCAAACGTCAAATTAAAGGACTTCCAAATAAGCTATTATCGGGAAGGGAATGACCCTGGGGGCCCGAGGGTGAAAGGGGGTTAAGTACTTTTTGGTTAAAAAGTTGGCCCCCCATGACAAATCTGTTGACATATCTCTGCGCTTTTTCCTTTAGTCAGTGGTTTTTGATAAATCCGTGGTGGGAAGTTTCCAAATGAACACCCTGTATGTGAAAGAAACTTTCAACAGGCAGTGAGAGAAAACGTATTGCTTGCATAGCAATCAGTGCTTAGAAATGAAACACACTTATCAAAGTACAAAAAGTTAAAAAACCATTCCTGAAGTATTGACTATTGTAACTTTCAAAACGGAAACAAGAGCTAGAACTATACATCGTTCTTTTTTTCAGTCAATCTATATGGTATCAACGAAGAGACATCTACTATAAAACAATATCAGTAAACACTTCCTAACTTTTTCATAAGTTGTGCCTTCAAATCTCTGATCTCGTCTTTTGTGCTCTTCTCTCTATTGATCAGTTGTTCATATCGCTTTCTAAGCA